>JAOTRH010452140.1:0-30275 GCA_034768845.1 Heliamphora exappendiculata | reverse complement strand
GGGATAGCGACAACCCTTCGGAGTCTTGGTATACGTGGTTCTGGCCGTGTGACGGATTAGATACGTCGTGAGCCATGATATGTTTTGAGCTGTGCACTCAGGATGGGGTATAGACGGGGACTTAGTGGATGGGAGCGTAGAGATCCTTGGCCGAGTGTATGTTGAGGTAGCAGAACGTGTGGTTCTTGAGATATTTCCTGGTAGTCAGGATGTCGATGGTGGTTAGCAGGATGTTGTGGGTAGTATGAGTAGTCTGATGACCTTAGACGTTGTGTACCTTTTGAGGTTTAAAAATTGAGTTTCGAGTGAGAGAGCTCAAGGATATGGGAATGAGTATGACTTGTAGTTATGCTGGGAACAGCATGGGTTATGACTGTCTAGGAATGTGTAAGGGCTCCTGCGATGAGTATCGATTCTATGAGATTCCTACGGGAATGCAGGTCAGTGGTTTGGTCGATATCCTAGCGATTAGGAGATCACATTTGCGAACCGTGCGAGGTTCGTGTGGTTGGCTTGGTGCTGAGATGACGTACCCTGGGTATGATAAGTCTGGAGGTTGTTTGTGTTCCACCTTAGGTTCAGAAATGGATATGTTGTTTACCCACAGGAACGAAGTGTGGAGTGATAAGGTTCAGTAGTGTACTGTGTGGTTTGGCTGGCCTGGCGTGATAGGTGAGAAATCATAGAGTACGATGTCTGTGATCGATGTGTGCTTTGAGAGCGAAAGTGCGAAAGGTATCTGCATGGTTGTGGGAGTTATTAGTAACTCTGGATGAAAGGTCTTAGAAGTGGGTTCCCTTTACTGATGTTGTGCCTTGGACAGTGAGGTCGAGGCGGCGACGTGATTGTGGTTTGCCTAGCAGGAGTTAGGTTGTGTAGCGCAACCTCATGAGGTGAGGTTTAGGGCGCAATGGGAAGTGTTGTACCGGATGAGCTTGGTGTAGCAGACAGTCTGAGTATCGTGATTGAAGTTGATAGCAACTGTGTGACTGTAATTAGTGTAACCTCGAGGTAGGACTTACAGAGTTCTCAGAGGCTAAGTGTTGAGGAGTACTCCCAGTACGCTGAGGTTGAGTCATAGTTTCTAGTTAAGCCTTTGTCTTTCCTTTGGATAGAAGGAGAGAGAGAGTTTTCTTGTAGACGATTGTCTGGCGCAAGTTGTTTCACCTCGGTTAGATGGCGATGCCAAGTTTTTGATTGGTTATGGTTTTGGTTGTGTTCTAAGACTGTGGAATCTCAGTGGATCTATATCTGTGCGTGACCCTTGGAGTTGTGACTCAGGGACTTGTGTCGCTGTGATTGGGTGATTATAAGAAGGATTCTTCGTGGCTTTGACGTGTGGTGCGAGACGCTCTACATCTGAATGTCTGTGTGTGCGACCTGGGATCCTATTGCTCCCACGGTTGGGAACCGTACAGAATTGTGTGATGGGGTTGGTATTCTCCCGCGGTGAAAGACCGTAAAAGAGTACATATGAGTGTGGTAAACATGATAGGTCGTGGTAACCTAGTCAGTGTGGCTTATTTGTATGATAGTTGAACCATATGGGTTGCGTCCCCTATACTGTTTATTTTCAATAGACAAGAGAGTTGGTGTTGAGTTGTAGCGTTCTTTGTAGTGATCAGTTAAGGATCGTTAACCGTTGTGTGCATATGGTTGTGCTTCTAGCTCATGGAGGGTTTTCAGTAGATTTTTGTGAGTCTCGCTTGGGTCTTGTTTGGAACTTTAAGCTGCTCAGAATTCTTAGAGTTCTTGGAGTCGGGGAGTGGTTGTCGACTGTGGTAAGTCTTGTGCTTCGGCATAACTATTGTTTGTGTAGATGGTAGTCCCAAGAGTATGATAAAGTATGAATCAGGAAGGATATGATGTTTGGGAAGCCTTGGTTGGCACGGCCTGTTTGGACTGACGCGACTGCTTGATATGGAACAGAAGGGCCATGATGAGTTTAGTGAGGAAATTTCTAAGTGTAAGATGCAAGTCTTGGTTGGTGTCTTGGGTTTGAAAGTTTGCTATTGTGGATTCAAGGAATGGATGTATGTGTTCTGCGTTGGAGTGGATGATATATGTCAGTCGACCTGTTTGCTTTGCCAGATCACGAGGATCATGTTTGATTTGTCAGATGACAGAGATCGTGTTTGATTTGAGGTTGATCTGTAGCCTTGGTATTAGTGATCTGATGGCGAGACGTTGAGTTGTGCAGTAATGTGCAGTGGCGTGCTGTTGCACGGAGTTATGATTTGGTTGATATAGATTGTTGGATACCTATGAGATGTTCTGTCTACGTGACGCGTCTGGTTGAGTGACTCACTGAGTCAGGTAACTTTGTGGATGTGATGCCGATGGATTTTTGGTTATGTGGAACCTTGTCCCAGATAATGGTGTGCAACCTGATGTTTCTCCTGGGTGAGAATTGTGGTTTGTGATGGAAGTTTGAGTAGAGGATGAAGGTTTGAGGATTTGCTGAGATATGTTCTTTGCTGTCCGAGGTGAGTTAAGTGATCTTCTCTCTGGTGAGCTTCTCTATGGAATTGGGTGTTGTGTTATTGCTCGTGGATCGATGTCATGACAGCTTCAGTAATGGAGATATTGCCATCGGTAGGGTGATTCGGTGGTATCAAGTGATAGTCAAGACTTGAGTAAAGTTTGTGTGCAGTATGTGTGACTTTGTGTGATCGATGTTCGAGATCGGCGTCGTGCGTTTGGACTTGTGGAGATGGTCCTTGGGGAGCATGGTGAGATGTGATTGAACCAGTATGTGGCAATGAGGACAAAAGTGAAAGTCTTTGTGTTCGAGCATAGAGCATGTTTGAGATCAGGTACCGTGGTGCATTGGTCTCTTGTTTTGCATATGTCGCTGAAGTAGTTGTGTTGGCGAGAGTTCTGTGTTGGGGTTTGGTAGTGTGAGTTGGATCTTGATCCGATATGTTCTGAATGTTTCTTGTATGACAGTGATGTCAGTAGAACTTGTACGCGTGAACATTCTGTACGGAGATTGATTCCTTAAGGATGTGCATTCTTGGTATCAGTTATGTGAAGTTATGTGACAACAACTCAGTTTTGGGGTTTCAGTTGCTGAGGCATGCTTGCTGTTGTACAGCGTTGCCGGGGCATTTCTGCTGTTGTACAGTGTCGTTGGGATTGCATATGAGATTGTTGATGGTTACGGGCGGGTGTTTGGCTTGAGTTTCGGTGTTGAATTTTGGGGATAAAATTCCTTTAAGAGGGGGAGAGTTGTGAGACCCTGACCCGATTCATTTTGGAATGATTAAGTGTTTGAGTTATCTCGTAACCTTCAGAAGGTGTTAGGTACATCTTTGGCGTGTGTTCGGGTTCCGTTATGGCTTGTTTGATTTGGCTTAAGGTTGGAAAATCAATTTTTACGCAAAAAAACACACTGCCTAGCAGTTCGGTCGATTGGAGGGCTTAGCCCAGTCGACTGAACCGAAAATTTGGAGTTCGGTCGACTGGACCGTGGCGGTGGGCATTTTTGAGGTTTTCGGTAGGCTGTTCAGCTGATTGAACTGGAGGTCTAGTCGACTGAACTGAGAATTTTGGTGTTTTTCTATAAATATTTGAGGCTGAGATATTTTGATAGAGCTTTCTTCCAAGCTAAGTTTTGGTTCTCTCTGCCTTCTCTCTTGATTTCTAAGGGCCCGGGGCTCAATTTTTAGCAATCTGACTATGGATCTTTGATGTTGGTGCCGGGGGCTTCGTATATATCCAGACATAGTTCGGTTTTCGAGGCTTTGAGTTTTGACTCACCGAGGTAGGATTCTAGACCTACTACCGTTATGAGGGTGCTATATGCAGTTATACTTGCTTTTACCGGGTAGAAATGCATGAAAGGTTGTTTACATGTTTTAAATCATGGTTTTTGGGTAAAAGTGGGGTTTTTACGCCTTTTCTCGGATGTATGCATGTTTTGGGTACGTGGTATCTGTGGTTTTCAAAGAGGTTCCAAAACGTGGTATTTTGTGAAAATGGTAAAAAAATGTGATTTTGGAGATTTGGAGCTAACCCGCGGGGTTGAGTCTCACCTTTTAAACGTTTTGTTGGAAATGGTTCTAGATCTCCATTTTAATGGATTGGATCTCTTTTTATACATTTGTTGTATAAACTATTTTTGGCTTTTCGTAGTTGAGCTACGGTGGGCTTTTTTTTAAAATGTTCTCCTTAGATGTACCGTGACAGTGTTTGTGTTGAATTGGGCTTCCATTGCTCCTCGGTGTAAGTCCAAAAACGTGCGCAGCGTAGGTGCTTTGTACCTTCGAGTTAGTCCCCGTAAATTGAGTGTGATTGGGTGCTTTATACCCTCGGGCTCAGGTCCCGTAAATTAAGCAGCAGGTGCTTTGTACCTTTGAGCTAGTTCCCGTAAATTGAGTGGTTCGGTTACCTCCGTTAATAGCGTTATTGTTGTGACTTCGTATAGAGCATGCCATTACTAAACCTACGGGTCGAGGGTAATGGACGAGAGTCTATAGTTATTACTTTTGTCGGTATGGCAGAGTCGATACATAGGATTACATTTTATCTTCTCCTCGGTTGTGTGGCCTGAGTCGCGCTTGTTGTTTATTTACAGCTTTCCCTTAACCGTGGCATGGTATCTATTAGGATGATGTGCATAGTTTGAAGGATGAAAAAAAATGTGGGGTTTTATGAGATAAAACCTTTTTGAGACTTGTGATAGTCTGACCGAAAACTTGTGGTTTTGGAAGGAAACCATTTTGGCTCCCATGGTTGAGCCTGTGTGTGTGTAATTGCATAGCCTGCTTTACAGTTTTATTGTCTATGTTCTATTGGGCTTTGGCTCACGGTGTGGAATTTTGCTGTAAAACCTTTGCAGGTGAGCATGAGGAGTTGACCTAGTTGTAGAGGTCATGGAAGATTTGCTGTAGTTTTTCCTGTTTTGTACATGTACTTTTACATGTAACGCCTGTAATGGCTGGTTTTATACACCTTTTGGCGATATGTTTATTTATGTATGAGATGCATGTTTTCAGTTTATGAGAGTTGAACTGTGGGGATCTTTTATCCAAATGTTGTATTTTGATTATCAACTATGAAACCCATTTTTCCTTAAATGGGTGTTTTGGTGGGCTTTCGCGTGACCTGGATGTTCGGGGCCTGACAGTAGAGGCCTCTTTTGGTTTCTTTGCTTATGGTTTTCTTTTCCATTACCCTTATGGTGTTATGGTCTAGGCATCTATAATTTAGCTTATTTTGTCTCTTCGATGGTTGGTTCCGGCTTAGCCTAAAGCTTTTTTATTGCTTCTGGCTTTGCTCCTGGTGGTGTTCTGTAAGGCCTGGGGTATGCCCCTTGTATTTGTGTCTCCTTGTTTTTCTTTTATATCACATATAATTACCCAAAAAAAACCAAAAGCTCCACGTTCTCTCTAGATTTTATTTGGGGTCGGGCTCGATTTTTAACGATCGAATAACGGATCCTTGTTATTCATGCCAAGGGCATCGTATTCATTTGGATAGAATCTCGTTTTGACGAGGTTCGTTTTTCATGGAGTTTGAGGCATCGAGTTTTTAACTCAACGAGCTAGGATCCTAGACTCTCATGTCTTAAAGGGGTGATATGTGGACTTGTATGAGTTTTTACCGTTTAAAAATGCATGAAAAGTTATTTTATGTTCGTAAAAGTTGGTCTATGTTCTTAAATCGTGTTTAGTTGTTTTTGGTTGGATGAAAAGGTGTTTTATGGTTTCTTTCGAAGTTGGGAACTTGTGTATGTCCGTGGGTTTTTAAGAAAAGGGAGTTTAGTTGGTATGATTTGGGTTTAATCATGAAAATGTGAAAGTTTTTCGTCGCGCTACAATTTTTTCGAAGTTCAGTCGAGTGAATGGACAATGTGTGGACTCAGTTGACTAAAGAGGGCAGTTTAGTCGCCTGACCTGAGACACTAGGAAATTTGTGAAATTCCATTAGCTTTTCAGTCGACTGAATAAGGTGTTTCAGTTGACTAAACTCCTTTGTGGGGTGTTTTTCTATCTTTTCTGTTAAGTTGGACGAGTTTACGTCTGTGGTTTTCAAAAAGGTGTGTTTTGGGAAGAGGGCAGGGTTTTGTGCAAACGTTTGTGAAAAACTTAATTTATTCTTGGATGTTTGGAGCTAAACCTTGGGGTTGAGTTTCATTTTCTTTGTTTGTTGATCTCCAGTGTTAGTTGATGATGTTATTTTGTGAAACATGGTGTTAATACACGATTTTGTGCATTAAAACTCTGGTTTTAAACATGCATATGAGGGACGAAAAAGTGATCCGGAGATGCATATTAAGGGATAGAAAAGTGATCCTGAACATTCATAATGAGGGACCAAAAAGTGGTCTTGAACATTCATAATGTGGAACAAAAAGTGGTCCTGAAGATGAAGTTGCATGTGTTGCGTGTGTTGCACGGGTTGCATGTGTTACGTGTGTTGTGCGGGTTGCATGTGTTGCGTGTGTTGCACGGGTTACATGTGAAGCATGATATTTGTTCATAGTTGGGTGAATGTTAACTCTAGTTGACGTTGCATTAATTGGGGCTGTAGTCCTTTGGTGAATTCCTGAGAAGGTGTATTAGATGGATTGCATATGTTTCTTTTCTTAAGTTGTTTTGAGGCTCGTGTGAGTCGACATTTCCATCTCTTTTTGCATTTTGTTTTGATCATGAAAATCCATTTTTGAGGCTCGGGAGAGTCGTAACTTTCATATTATTCTGCTAGCATGTTTAGCTTTTATTACATGTTTGTCTAGTTTTTGCTGAGGTTTGGCTCACGGTGTCGGATTTGAAAACATTTTTCAGGTGCATATGATCACGCAGGATGATTTGGAGGAACCGGATACGGCAGAAGATTTGTAGTCTTTTCTTTGTTTCTTTTTGGATCATGTAGTGTTGTTCATGTTTTTGGTTTTGGAACCATGTGTTGTAAGCTTGAGGGCGATATATTTAATGCATGTATAACTTCTTATTGTGAAAGTGAGACCTCGGGTTGGGTGTTGGTTCCCATTTTGTATGGTTTTACCCTTTCAAAAAAAATGATCTTGCCTCGAGGGAAGATTTTGATTTTATGCTCTGGTGGGCTTTTCTTTTAAATAATCCCTCGGTAGTGCCTTTTTTTTACAAATGTTTTATCTTTCTTTTAAGTGTTTTGTTGTTGACCCGTTTGTGCAGTCGATTTTGGTGGATCGTGGTATCCCAAAACGGTTGTTCAAGAGTGTTTCGCGTGACACAGAGTTTGGGGCGTGACAACTATAGAGTTAAAGAGCTGTTAAACAAGTTCACTCTAATATGTGTGGTCCTATGATTATCCGAACTAGAGGTGGCTTTGAGTACTTTGTCAGTTTCATTGATGACTATTCAAGATATGGATACATTTACCTGATGCACTGTAAGTTTGAATATTTTAAAATTTTAAAAGTTCAAGGCGGAGATGGAGAAGCATCTGGGTAAAAATATTAAATTGCTACGATCCGACCGTGGTGAAAAATATCTCTTTGGAGAGTTTAGGAACTACCTATCATCAGAAGGGATTATATCTCAGCTGACTGCACCTGATACTTCGCAACAGAATGGTGTAGCATTTATTTAGGATTATTCGATTCGTTTTGGGGACTCGCATTAGAGACAGCAGTTCACATTCTAAAATTAGTACCTTCTAAGCTAATACCTTCTACTCTCACGGAATTGTGGACCAGGCATAAGCCTTATCTGAAACACATTCGAATTTAGAGGTGTCCAGCACATATATTGAAAGGGAACGCGAGTAAGTTGGAACCAAAGGACAAAAGTCTGTTTCTTTGTGGGGATTCCAAGGGAATGAAGGGTAGTCTGTTTTATAATCATAGGGATCAAAAGGCCATTGTTAGCACCAATGCCCAATTCTTGAAAGATGATTATATTATGAATCGCAAGCCCAAAATCAATATAGTTCTAAAAGAATTGAGAGAAAATACCAATAGAACGGAAGAGAAATCACAAGTCACTGATATCCATTACCTCGTTGTAGTGGGAGGATTATCGGGACAGGTGCAAATCATGAATAGGGTGCTGATGCACAGGGTTCAGATTCTGCATAGCGTGTTACTGCTAGTACATAGACACAGGTAGTGCCTCGTCGTAGTGGGAGGATTGTTCATCAACTTGATCGGTATATATATTTTTTTGGGTAATTAAATGTAATAAAAAGAAAAGAAAAATTACATGAATTCAAGGGGCATACCCCAGGAAGTTACAACTAACCAACAAAACAAAAGAAAACTAACAACAATAACCCCTAACCCCGCCTAACGGCGGGGATACAAAACCAGAAACAGAAACAAACAACAACTACACACGAGCACACAACTGCACAAGAAAACCTGCTAGCCTACAGGTTCAAAACAAAACATCATGACTGTTGTTTCTTTTTTTTTTTTCTTACTCTCAAGCACGCTGAATGAGTTTAAAGTGGGAGTTACTTGCTCCCTGTCGTCCATCTTTGCTGAATTTGAAAAATCCATAGAAACTGCATTATTTCTTGATATCTCACAATCCCCCGCATCCACATATGAAGGACGAGCTGCATACTTCCTCAAAGAACTTCTCTTGCTCCCTATTACCCGTATTTGCGGGTTTTGTTAACTTCACTTCAACATCAACAGCCGTAGATGCATTAGCCACCTTGCTATTATTTCATCTGCCGACCCCTTTTCCTCGGCCGACTGGAGTCCAATGGTGAGACTCTGGCACCATAACCCCAGCAGTGTCCACCTCCTTTGGATCACTCTTGTCCACCTCCTTCTCTTTACCAATCTGGGTCTGCTCATTCTGGCTCTCCATTGGGGTATCCTTGCATTTACTCAAATCGTGACCCAAAGGCTTGACAACGAGAGCAAACCGAGGGTAATCCTTTGTATTCCACGCGAACAGCCACAACATCACCTTCACATTTAACCAATACTGAATGTGGTAACTCTTTATCGGCATCAATTTCAATACAAACCCGTGCATATGAGATGCATTGCTTCATATCCGTAGCTCGATCAAGGAAGAGAGGGACACCGACTGCACTTGTAATTCTACTCAAGAAAATAAAATTCCAAAATTCAAGAGGGAGCTCATGGAATTTGACCCAAATAGGAATATTAGAGGGGGCCTCCTTAAAAAGCTTAAGCCTCTTTTTCCATCGCCTCAAAATCAAGAGCCTACCTGAGAAATGCCAAGGCCCCTTGTCTAAGATGTTCTCCATAGCTTCAATGCTACGAAACTTGAAGATGTAAAATCCCTTGTCAATGCCATACACATCCACCAGGCCCTCTTGACCCCACAAAGTCCTTGCTGTAGCTTGAACAAGGCCAAAAGCTACATCGACTTCTAGGAAATAACCCACGAGGCAAGATTCCCAAGACTTATCATCAACCAAATCCCCTGCAATTTCAACCACTTCGGGATGGTTTGGATCTATAGATTCCACAAATTCTAAGATAGTGCCAGATATACTTCGATTTGTGAGCAAGAAGGCCTAAGATTTTGGTTATGGCATTTTATCAAACATCTTGCCCACATGATCAATGGTAGTCCCACCTGTCTCCTCTGTCGAACTAAGTGGCTCTAAAATAGGCACCCAAGACTGAGTTTCGTTTTCACCCAATCCAGCCCCATAATAATCCCTAGTCACCTGTCCATTTCTACCACCAAGCTGAGTACCTCCCCTGAGTGGGAAGCGCCCCCCGCCCCTACCCCTGAACGGAAGAGGCCTAAGGGCTGGTGCTGGAAAAGCATGAGCCTCCTTACCATACAGTTTACCTGCACTTGCCTCAGAGATAATACAGAGCTCTTTAGAAGTACCCATTTTCTGAATTTGCTCAGGAGAAAAAACACCAGAGCTCTCCGCCACTCCCCCAATCGTAGATACAAACTGCTTACCTAAAGCGTACTCTGTGGTCCTACAAGTGTCCTCTGAATTACCCAAGCTCTGAAGATTCTCTGGAAGTCAAAAACCAGGGGGCACCGTTACTCCCCCAATAACAGAGTTGTGCATATTAGCACCACAAGAAAGTTTTCTCAAATTAGATTCTCTCAGCAGCGCTAGCGGGGCGCGAAGATCTTCAAAAATCTCCTCCTGAATAGGGCAAATACAAGATTTCGAAAGAGCAAGTTTAGATTCCAAAGTTTGTTCAAAATGGGTCTGAGCTGCTTATATTTTACCCAACACCTGCGCCTCAGAAAGAATCTGGTTCAAATTCACCAGAATTTGTTCAGCAGGAGATGTCGGCGCAATCGCGCAAAAACCATCGGGTTGGTTTTGCTGCGACCGAGTAGCCTCTGTCGGACACTCACCAGGCATAAAAACCCTACCTGGATTCTGCCCCGTAGTCAAGCATGAGTATTCGGTCATCATCGCCAGAGAATGAAGCGGACCCTAGCATGAAAAAATTGCACCTACCATCTTACCATATTTCGCACCTACATCGCGTAACAGATCTTGAATTACGAAAGAATCAAATTTTGGTATCGGTATATGTTTTTGGGAGAGTCTTTTGACAAGATCCCAACAGAACTAGATACTGAACCCTGTAACTACGATGAAGTACTTCAGGACAAAGATGTAGATCTTTGGCAAAGGGATATGAATTCTGAGATGAAATCTATGTATTCCAATCAGGTTTGAGAACTAATAGGTCCACTAGAAGGGATAAAATCTATTGGATGCAAGTAGATCTACAAGAGAAAGAGAGGACCAAACGGGAAGGTTAAAACCTTCAAAGCTAGGCTTATTGCAAAGGATTCACTCAGAAAGAAGGGATTGATTATAAGGAAACCTTTTTACCGGTAGCCATGCTTAAGCCTATCCAGATTCTCTTATCCATTGCTGCTCATTTTGATTACGAAATATGGTAAATAGATGTCAAGATAACTTTTCTTAAAAGAAGTCTTGACGAGTATATCTATACGATACAACCACACAGATTCATTGCAAAGGGTCAGGAGCACATGTTGTGCAAGTTTAAAAGATCTATTTATGGACTTAAGCAGGTATCGAGGTCTTGGAATACTCAGTTTGATCAAGCCATTAAGTCTTATGATTTTGATCATAGTCCAGATGTGTCTTGTGTATACCGAAAGCGTGGTGATCTTCTTAGTACATCATGTAGACGATATCTTACTCATCAAAAATGATGTGGGGGCATTATCTACTGTTAAAGTATGGTTATCTGGGCAGTTCGATATGTAGAACTTGAGAGAAGCTAATCACATCATTGGGATCAAGTTTGTGCAAGATCAGAAACAAAGGATGCTGAGCTTATGACAAGCAAAGTATGTCGATGATATTCTTTCTTATTTTGGCATGCAAGATTCCAAGAAAGGGTTTCTCCCTTTCAGACATGGAATCACTCTATCCAAGGATCAGTGTCCTAAGACACCTAATGAGATAGAGAAGATGAAAGCAGTTCCTTAAGTTTCGACAATAGGAAGCCTCATGCATGCTATGCTTTGTACTAGACCCGACATCTTCTTTACCGTTGTCATGGTTAGCAAATATCAATCTAATCTAGGGTAAGAGCATTGGACTATGATAAAGATATAATCAAGTATCTAAAAAGGACTAAGGATTATATGTTGATTTACTAAGCAGACAGTCTAGTACCTTTAGGGTACACAAACTCAGATTTCTTATCTGAAAGGGATTTCCGTAAGTCTATATCAGGATATGTGTTTACCTTAGGAGGTGGAGTTATAAGTTTGAGGAGTATCAAGTAGTCCTGAATTGCTAATTCCCACCATGGAGGCCGAGTACGTGGCAACTTCTAAAGCAGCCAAGGAGGCTGTTTGGCTCAGAAACTTTCTATTGGATCTAGAGGTGATCCCTCCAGTTTAGTTGACTATTACACTTTATTGTGACAATAGCAAAGCGGTTGGAAACTCAAAAGAGCCACAAGGGTCCATAAGAAAAGAAAGCACATTGAGCGTAAGTGTCACCTGATACAAGATTGTTATACATACATTGTACCGAGAGGTGATGCTGCTGTGACCAAGATTGCAACATGAGACAACCTTGCAGATCCTTTTACAAAGAGCTTGCCGGCTAAGACTTTTGATAGCCATTTAAATGGCATGGAAGTCATATGTATGATAGTATGATTTTGAGTATAAGTGGAAGATTATTATGGTTAGTATACTGAAAATAATATTTTTAGAATTTTATTTTATTTTAATAAAATAAAATTTTTATTTTTATGAGAATCTTAATGAACAATGTATGTATAACATTTTTTTAATGTTATGCATGGATGTCCTTTATTCTGTGCAGTATTTAATCTGGTGTGTCGAGCATGGCTTACACACAGAAGATCAAATTTTAGATTCTTGCAGAATATAAATTTTATATTTACAGTTTAGATAAAAATGGGCATACTATCGGTACGACTGTAGCACAGAGTTTTAGTAGACATGTCTTAGTTACAGGAAACAGATAATAGTATCGTTTATTGTTCCTACTCTCTGTGTGCTAGTACACTTTGTGTGTATTGAACGGGATACATTGAGTAATTAATTTTATACTGATTATATAAATTAATTCACACTCTATAATTATTATGAATAGAATAGTGCTTATACTTTTAATTTTGAAATAATGATTGATTTGAGTATATTTAATATCCATTCTTTTGATTTATTAGAGAGTGTGATCTTATATGGGTTTATATTCCCAGTGAGTTGGATAGCGGTATTATTTATATGATGAATATTAATTATTGACGAAATTCACGTATCGAAAGGAAGCTTATAAATTTTGACTGGGCAAACCCTACAGGTAGATTTGATTATCTGGTTATCAAATAAGTTAAACAGAAGGGCTTAAAATATTTTAAGATGCCGATTAAATTAAATTATTAGCAATTAAATTTAATTAGCAGGTACTGAGAATCTTAATGTGAGGAGAAATATTAAGCATTTGATAACAAGAGGTCAATACAAAAAGGTCTTGAGATTATGGCTTAAAGTACAATTACAATTCTTTAGTAGTGTGAACTATAATTTGGTGTTTTATAAAAATTGTAGAAACCACTGTAAGATTTTCATAATTGCAGATACCGCTATGAGGTTTGCTTAATTACAAAAATCGTTGGATGGGTATCTGTGTTTCACTAGATGTTTTTGTCATAATTACTCTGCAGGTCACTACTGTAGCCCTGTAAATATGCGAGTAGGCAGAACCAAATTTACAACTGGTCTTGAAGACTAAAGCTGTCCAGGTTCTGCCGGTACAAGTTCTCGTTAGATTATAGCTCACATTATATTTGAGAATTGCATAAGGGAATACAGTAGAAAGTCTGACGGGAGTTTCAACTCGGAATCAAAATCGTAGTTGAAGAATCGATCGGTAAAAAGGTATTCTTCTAAATTAACTGTGGTTGCACGGGTTTTATTTTGATCGTTTCACATCAAAAATTTTATCTGGAGTCCATTTTGGCGTTTACCCATCTAGTTAATTTTGACCAAATATCATTTGTAAAAATAATAATATTCGCAGTTTTGCCTCCAACATATAATGTTCTTTCCAAGTTGGGTCTTGTACTTGATTTCTCTTATTCTTTGGACTTAGAGTTTGTGTTTTTCTATTATAGAGCAACACATATAGAGTGTTGGGCTTGATAGATTACAAGACTTTTGAAAGAAATTTGAGGCAGTAACAGTATGTGCGAAAAAAGGTGTGACAGTGTGTGCGATTCCTTCCTGCGATGGTTTCCAAGCATATTTCCTAGGGTTTTCTCACCCAAATAGTGCTCCATCTCCACTGCAATGTCTGATTCGATGTCCGAAACCTCAAATCAAGTTAGGGTTTCTGAGCCTTTGGAGAACTCATATGGAATGGAGATCCCCTCTGCGATTTTGCCATGGGTTTCCACTTCTAATTTGGAGCGCTGCTTGGATTCTTCTACAATGGAGGCCGGCCTAATTGATGCTCGATCCATGGAGTGTCCCACGATTCAAGGTGCCCCGTCTGAAGGTTTTGCGCCGTCCTCTCCTTCTAGTCTACGGACTCCGTCCAAGTTAAGTGAAATCTTTCATGAAGCCAGTAAAGTTCACACGGATCTCTCTACTATCGATGATATGGTGGAAAATGAAGTTCGCAGTGTTCAGGCGGGATTAAAACCGTTCAACTCCGAGATGCTTGAAGCCCTAGAGGCCCGATTTAAGTGCCTGAAGGACATAAGCCCAAGTAAACAACACAGGGCTGTTCGGTCTACCCTTCCTGTTCCCTCCCTTTCGTAGGTAAAGGTTGCAGATGTCTCTGAAGATGGTGTAGATATTGATCAGGACGAGTTACTACTCAAGACGACTCAACGTGACAAGGCTCTGGCTGAAAACCAAATCGATCTGCTCAAGGAGGTAATTGCTACCAAAGAGGGTAACAGTGATGGGTTTCAGTCTGTAGGCCGTGCGGCAAGCTCTGATGCGGCGGCTATGGCTCATAAGGACATGCCGGTGGAAGTCGCCCACCGTAAATATGGAGGTATTTCTGATGAACATGGGAACCCTATTCAGGACCCGTCTTTTATTTGTAACCCCAATGGCATGCAAGGGAGAGGTGGAGGGCGGTATCCTTTGCGCAACAGGGCTGGTGCTCGATTTAGAGGTTGACGTGCTTTGGAGCCACAATTCCTCAGTCATGGGGAATCTCGGTTATGGGCTAAAGTGGTTGCTAACAAACCTTCCCCTCAAGCCGTGGAGCTGGAGAAGGCTACTGAGAGTGTTGGGGCACACGGCGCACATAAGGAATTTCCCAAGCAAACTTCTCGGGCCTCTTTGCTTACCAATCGGTCTTCAGGTACTTCTTTGGAATTTGTAGGTCTTGACTCTAATGTTATTGAGATTGACAGTACTTTGGTGGATGAGAAATCATGGGAGGCTTGTCTGGTCGGCTATTTCGTTGATTCCCCTTTAGCTTTTGATCTCGTTCGTGCTATTGCAAGAACATTATGGGATCAAGAGGGTCTGGTTGAGGTTCTAGGTAATGATAGGGGTTTTTTTCTCTTTAAGTTCAGTTCTATAGAAGCTATGGAAAGCATTTTGGAGAGGGGTCCCTGGCATTTTTTGGGGAAGCTCCTAATTTTACATACGTGAAAAAAAGGTTTAATTTTGCAAAAGAGACTATTTCTAAAATTCTAATTTGGGTCAAGCTTCATAATTTGCCGCTAGAGTTCTGGAATTCCAACAGCTTGAGCCGAATCACCAGTGTTTTAGGGGTCCCTTTGTATTTGGATTGAGCTATTGATTCCTGGCAAAGGATCTCCTATGCCCGAGTTTGTGTTGAGCTTGATGCGGCAAACCCTTTGAAGCACTCAGTTACTGTAAAGTGTGAAGGGGACACCATTTTAGTGGGCGTGGAATACCAGGGCCTGCCATCTATGTGCTCCCATTGCAATGTCTTCGGTCATGATACCAAGAAACGTTAGACACCTAAACCAGTTGAAGCCTCTTCTGAATGGACTTGTGTTGGTAAGGGTAAGACAATTGTTGTAGGTGTCTAGATTGTGGAAGCTAAGGACCTAGCCCCCTCATCTTCAAATCGTGTTCCTTGTGAACTCATTTCTCCTAAGACCACAGATACTAGTCCAACCGAAGTGGTTACCCAAGCTACGATCACCCCAAACCTGACTGTTGTGAACCCGGTTCTGCCACCTGACTAGGGTCTTACTGCGGCTGAGCTGCTTGGCCATTCACCACTTACTCGCAACCAATCTGGTAAGATGATGGAGCCAACTCTAGTTGAGGGTCAAGGTACTGAATAGGAGCATGCTTCTCCTGTAGAGGATAGTATACTGGAGCATGCTTCTCCTACTCCTCGGAACCAATCCAGTAGGAAGAGGAATGGCCTCAAGAATAAGAAGAAAAGGTACCTCCATTATCCTTTTATGTCCAAAATAATCTCATGGAATATCCGTGGTCTGAATAGTCGTATTAAGAAAAATGATTTACGTAATTTTGTTAGGAAAAACCAATCTAAACTCATGGCTATTAATGAAACAAGGGTTAGAGTTAATAAAGCAAAAGCTATTTTTGATCACGTCTGGCCTAGTTGGAATTTTTCTCATAACTATAGTTTTAGTGATTTGGGTAGGCTGTGGGTGTGCTGGGACCCTGGTTTTGTTAATCTGGTAGTTTTGGATAGTGGTGATCAATGGATCCACTGTAAAGTGGTTTTTCTTGGGGAGGATACAACGTTCTGGGTTACCTTTGTGTATGGCCTCAATGCTCCGGGGGAGAGGACTAGTCTTTGGGATAGGATTGGCTCCCTTTCCCCTGGCCTTGCTGGTTCCCTTTGGTTGCTATTGGGTGATTTTAACGCTGTTAGATTTCCTCATGAGCATTTTGGGGGGTGTGTTAAACGGCCAGCGCACATGGATGATTTCAATAAATGTTTATATACTGCTGAGCTGGATGACCTTAGATATAGTGGTATTCAATTCACGTGGTCTAATAACCAACAAGGTGAATCCTTCATTAAATCTAAGATTGACCGTGCTTTTGTTAATGAGGCATAGGGGATTACCTTGCCCCAAACTAGTGCCTTTTTCTGCCGTCCTGGCATCTCTGATCATGCTAGGATTGAAATCTTGCTTAACTTTGCAGGTTTCTAAGCTAAGAAACCTTTCAAATTTTTTGATTATTGGGTGTGGAGCCCTCAATTTATTCCTTTGTTTAAGCAAGTTTGGCAGGAGAATGCTTTTTTTGGGGTAATTAATTGTAACATTAAAAAGAGAAAAAAAGGTACATGATTCCAAGGGGCATACCCTAGGCAGTTACAACACTAACCAATCTAAACATGAAAGCAACAAAGGCAACTAGACCCACATAACCCCCAGCATAGCAGCGGGGGAAACTATCCATGCACAACCCACATGGATATAAAGCAACAACACCAGCAGAAACTGGCACCACCAAACCACATAGGAACAATTCGGATGACTAACGAAAAAACCCAACCAATCCAAAACAAAGATATTAGGGAGGGGAATACCAGTTCAAAGGACCACCAGAGGACCTTTTCTTTTTCTTTTTGCTATTATAATCCTTCATACTGGCATTTTCTTTGCGTGAGATGCCGGTATTTCATCGAACCTTCATCAGCGATATCCAAGAGAGCTTGAAAAGAATTTGAGGAAAGAAATTAATGTACCACTTGCTCCCGGAATCCCACATCTGCTGACATTGATAACTTCACAGTAGTAGCATCAACCTCAGGCACCTCAGTCACGACTGTAGGATTCTCCCTTTCCTTTCTCAACCCATCTACACAAGACGCCAAAGCATCCTCCTACCCTTTTCCCACCTGAATTCGTACCTTTTGGCGTTCCAGGGGAGCATCCTTACAAATACACTTAGGACCAAGAATGAGATCACAAGCAGCAGAAGGGATATTCACTTTGGCACTTACTTCCTAGGCACCATTGCCACCTTCGTTCAGAGCTTCCAACTTAGCTCTAGTTACTTGCTCCCCATTAGTAGTCTTGGAGGGGGTGGGAGAAGGTTTAGCATTACATTTGTGGCCAAACACTTTACAAGCTGAGCATGTGGGATGGATCCACTGGTATTCTATCCGGATGGTTACCGTGCCTCCACTGAGTTTAACTATCACCTCATGCGGGAGCCCATCCCTAGCAGAGATTTCAATACACACTCTTGCATAGTCTAACATCTTCTTAGTTGCTATAGCTTGATCAACATGTAAAGGTCTACCAATGGTACTAAAAATCCTGCTAAAACCTGAGGTAGTCCAAAATTCCAACGGGAGTTTGTGAAGCTTAACCCACGTTGGGATGGAAGATGGGTGAGTTGTAGAGGGAACCAACATTCTTTTCCATTCAGTCAGAACCAAGTAACGCTTGGAGAAGAAATATGGGCCCCCTTCCAAAATTTTCAATTTAGTGGTTTCATCTTTGAACTCAAAGAAAAAACATGAACCTATCTGTTTAATTGATTCAGGAGCATATTCCTGTCACACGGCCCTTGCTGTAGCACACAGAAGATTGTATGGCATTTTCCCATCTAGGAAGTATCCAATGAGACAATGGTTCCATGGGTTAGTATCGACATCAGATTCGTCAAGTTCCACTACCGCTTCAATACCGCGCTGCATCTCAGGAAAGTGCTCAAGTTTCATTATTTTTGAGGGGGCCTGAGCCTTGAAAAAGGATAACCAGTATTTAGGTTTACCTGAGTTGGGAGAAGGGTCTGGAATGGATGCAAAGGGGTAGCTGTTCAGCTCAAATCCCACATGTTCGGCTCTGCTGTTATTGGAAATGGGGACTGTGGATCCGAAAGCAGAGGAAATTGAATCCCCAGTTACAGCCACACCAAGGCCCAAATTACTATTAGAATGCTCATATCGAATCTGGATTAGGTGGGATTTGGCCTCATTTACACCTTCCATGTGAATCGGAGGGGTTGAGATGGAACAGGAGGAGCTATGTGGGAAATTATGTGAAACTTGAGGGACTGTGAACGTAGGATAACTGGAAGAGGAAATGGATGATTGCAGACCCAAATCTAGGGGTGTGGATGTGGGAACTGTGGTAGGAACAGAGGAAAAATTACTTGAGACCTAATTAGGGTTTAGCGACCTAGAACAGGGCGGTGAGAAGAAGATCCGATGGTGTGAAGATCTGGCTTGGACCTCTGCTTCATGCGAACTTTAATTGAATCAATTGCATGAGACAACCCACCAATTACCATGATTGTTGCAGGTGAATCCATCCTTACAAGGGTATCACCAAAGATTGCCGAAGGTGAGGGAGAGAACATGGGCGTTGCCAGAGAAATGGGTGAACGGCTGAGGTGGGTGTCGGCAGCGGCACGGTCGCCTGAGGTGCGCGACGACTGGCCGGTCGACGGAAGCGGGTGGCACCGCATCGCACCTAGCGACGCACTTGGTGTCGCACACACAGACGGTTTGTGGATATTGTGAGATTTGTTTCTAATCTGGGTTTATTATTAACGAATCTGAAGCTTCTTCGGTGTGGCAGGAGAATGTTGTTGGCTCAGAGTTATTCCAAGTTACCCAAAAGCTTAAGTTAGTTAAATATAAGCTGAAGCAATTGAATAGGGAGTCCTTTAGTGAGTTGTCTACCAGAGTTTTAAGTTAGAAAGCTTTTCTTGAGAATCTTCAGGCCCGGGTAGATCTACACCCTGTTGACCATGTCCTAATTGCACAAGAACGGGCTGTTTATAAGCTTTTTATGAAACTTAGCTTGGCTGAGGAGAGCTTCCTTAAGCAAAAGGCTAGGATCCAATGGTTGAACTTAGGTGACCAAAACTCAAAATTCTTCTTTAAGTCCATTTACTTCCAGCGTAACAGATCTTGAATATCTATGGTTACCGGTGATGATGGTATGGTGTGTACTGATCGTCAGGGTATTGCTGATCATATTGTTGGGTATTGCCAGGATCTTTTAGGCTCCGTGGCGAGCTCTGAGCGTATTTCCATGGAGGCGGTCAGTGGCCTTATTAGGAATAGACCGTCTCCCCAGAGTGCTGAGCATATGATTGGTGAGGTTACAGATGCAGAGATTAAGCAGACTATGTGGTCTCTGAAGGCCAATAAAGCCCCTGGCCTCGACGGGTTTTCAGTAGCTTTTTTTAAAGATGCATGGGATGTTGTGGGTCCTGATGTCACACGAGCTATTAAAAGCTTCTTTAACTCGGGTAATATGTTGAGGGAGGCTAATACGAAGCTTATTGCACTGGTTCCCAAGGTGCCTAACCCTTCGACCATCAAGGAATACTGACCCATCTCCTGCTGCAATACCATCTACAAGTGCATCTCAAAAATTATTGCCAATAGGATTAAGGGGTCATTGCCTGAGATCATCTCCCCTTCCCAGTCAGCTTTTGTTAAGGGTAGGCGTATAGTGGATAGTATTTTTCTATCTCAGGAACTCCTTAGGGATTATCACAAACAGAATAAAGGCCCTCGTGCGCTCAAAGTTGATCTTATGAAAGCCTATGACAATGTTAGATGGGACTTCATGGAAGCTGTCATTAGAAGTATGGGGTTTCCTGATAAGATGGTTAGATGGATTTGTGAGTGTATGTCTACCCCTAGCTTCACGGTTAGCATTAATGGGGAGCTTAATGGTTTTTTTCCCGGTAAGAAAGGTCTTAGGTAAGGTGACCCCCTATCTCCTTACTTGTTCATCATGGCTATGGAGGTTTTGACAGGTTTATTTTAGAAACTCACTTCTGAGATGCCTTTTAACTACCACTGGCGGTGTGGTAAAGAAAAAATTGTTCACTTGTGTTTTGCTGATGACCTTATGGTTTTTACTCGTGCTGATATCCAGTCGGTTCAGGTTGTTAGATGTGCTCTGGATACCTTTAAGAGCATGTCTGGCCTGTTCCCTAGCCCGGCTAAGAGTGATGCTTACTTCTTAGGTGTGGATGATGGGTTAAAGAAAGATCTTAGACATCCTAGGCTTCCGTGAAGGTTTGCTTCCTGTTCGCTATCTTGGTGCTCCTCTAATGACTACCAAACTTGCCTATAGGGACTATAAGCCTCTTATTGACAAAATTGCTCAACGTATTCAGGTGTGGACTAGTAAATTCTTATCCTATGCCGGTAGACTACAATTAATTGGCTTTATCCTATTCTCTATGCAAGTCTACTGGTCCTCCCTTTTCATCCTCCCAAAGAAGGTTTTCAAGGAGGTGGAAAGTCTGCTTAGGTCCTTTTTGTGGAGTGATCCGGACATGAAATGCTCCGGAGCTAAGGATTCATGGGAGGAGATCTGTGTTCCTTGGAAGGAGGGTGGGCTTGGCATCAAATCCCTTGCAATGTGGAATAAAGTAGTCGTAGCTAAACATTTCTGGTTCATTCTCACTGGGGGGGATATCTCTCTCTGGTGTATGTGGATTAAGTCCAATATCCTTAGGGGAAAATCCTTCTGGTCGGTTAAGACCCCTCAATCGGCTTCCTGGTATTAGAGGAAACTTCTCCAGCTCCATGCCCTTATCAAGCCTTATATCAAATATGTCGCGGGTGATGGTCAAGACACTTTTTTGTGGCTTGACTCTTGGCACCCATGGGGTTCCATCATTGAGGAGAGGGGCCCGTGTATTGTTTATGGCTCCGGCCTTGACTGTCTGGCAAAGGTTAGTAGTATCATTGATGGTAGTGTTTGGAAGTGGCCTCCAGTTGTCTCGATGGACCTAATTGAGATGGCTCAGGAGGTCCAATTTTTGCCCGATTCCTCTTAGAAGGATAGCATTAGGTGGCTACTTAATGACGAAAAGTTCACCATAGGCTCTTTGCATGAAGCAATCCGTGATCACAAGCCTTGTCCTATCTGGCACAGCATTGTATGGTTTAAACACCATATCCCTAGGGTTAGTTTTATCCTTTGGGTTGTTATTCGGGGCCGGCTGTGCACTGGTGATAGACTTCGGCTCTTCCATTTAGATTGTGACTATAGCTATAGCTTCTGCCTTGGTTTTGAAGAGTTCCATGATCACCTTTTTTTCTCCTGCATATTCTCTACTCAAGTGTGGGCATGGGTATTAAGTAAGTGATAGGTTGCTTGGTCTAAGACTTCCTGGTCAGATTGGTGGTGTTGGTTTGCCAATAGTGTGGGTAGTTCCGTCTTGAGTAGTATGGTTCGAAAGTTGGCCTTTTCAGCTGCTGTCTACTGCATCTGGTAAGAGCGTAACTCCCATAAATTTCGTAGGCATAAGCGAAATTGTGAAGTGGTGTTCCAGGAGATTTGCGACATGGTTAGGGGGAGGCTCTCTACTAGTCGCCGAGTGCCTGACTCGGTGACCAATAGGGCTATTCAAGAGGAATGGGGGGTAACTCCTAACATTTTCAGTCCTAACTGCTAAACTGTTCTCCTTTATTTGTGCAATGAAGGTCCAGCTCTATGTGTGAGTTTTGGGATTGTTACTTGGAGTGTTGAGGGATACACTGATATGAGTGAGCTATGAAGTGATTTATACTTACCTTATTCCCTATAAACTTGTTATCTTATGCAGATATGTGTGAATAAGCAAGGAGCTGTGAGACTTGCTTTCTTTTGTTTTGAGAGATAGTGATACACTATATTGAGTGAGTGATGGGAGGCCCCTAACCTATATGACTTGTGTTTGCTCCCTGTGCAGTGGCTTTATTTGGGAAGCTGGAATTAGATTTGCTCCTTCCTTTTCTTTAGAGTGCTAAGTGATACACTTTTGAGTGGAGGTATGGGAGGCTGACTTTTTTTTGTTTGTTTTTATTGGTTTCCTCTATGTTCCAAGTCCTGTGTGTGGGCTCGCCCCCGCAAGAAGAAGCCTCGCCTGTGATGATCCTTTGGCCTGTTTCGGTATGTGGGCTTCATGGACTGTTTCCTCCCGGATTGATGGCTCCCTACTCATATGGGTTCTGGTTATCTTGTTTATAAGTTTTGTTTCTCTGTTCATATGGTTTACCTAGCTATGAGGGATGTTCATAGCGTTGATGGCATTACTTATTTGTTAATCTTTTCATAGCCTTGATGGTTTTTTGGTTGTCACCTACAGTCCCTTGATCTGGACTATTTTGTTCTATGTTTGGTCTAATTTCTTACTATCCTGCATTTGGCAAGACTGCTCTGTACTATTATTTGGTGGCCCCTCTGATGCTTCAGGTTTGCAACCAAATTGTGGGTTTGGGGTACTTTGGTTTGGCCTCCTAGTTGGGCGGTGATTTTTTGTTGAAGTTGGTGCTGCGAATTTGCATTTAATGTGCTGCGGTTTGATTGAAATCCTAGTTTCTCTTCCTTACAAACCCTGTTATGGGTGGGGCACCTTGGTTTTCCTTATGTTGCTTGTCTTAGGCGGTAGTTTTGCTATTGTTTTTTATTGTATTTGTTTGGTGTTTTGCCCATGGCCTACCTGCTTGTCCATCCCCTAAGGTGTTGTTTGAGGCGGTGGAGGGTAACTGGTGGTCTTTTCTTGATGTAAAGCGTTATGCTTGGCTCCTAGTTTTTTTTTTTGGGTTTTTTTTGTTATCTTTGGGAATGTAAGGCTTGGGGTATACCCCTTGTAAACATGTATTTTTCTTTTCTTTACGTTACATTTAATTACCCCAAAAAAATATTACAAGACTAGGTTAGCATTTTCTTAAGAAGAGTTTGAGGCCCAAAGTTTCATTTCTAAGTTTAGCTTCTTTAGGTTTTGAATTAGTGTCTTAGAGTAAGTTAATGAACTCCGAGATTATAAGGCTTTCTTTTCGTATTAGGGGCTTTTCCTCTTGAGTGTTAGGTCTTTTAGGCATTTTGGATCAAATTAGGGTTTTTGGTTGAACAAGGGTTTTTTCTAACCTTTTAGTGACCTAAGATCTCATGGGTTAACCATTGTTAATACTTGGGTTTGAACCAGGCCATTACAACTAGGGTTCGAATCGGGTTGTTACAATCTACCCCCGTTAAAATAAATTCCGTCCTCAAAATTTTGTTCTGTACTTCTTCGTGTGAAAGGGTGGGGATGATTTACTGGTGTTAAGCCTTCTCATCTTCAAGTTAACCTTCTTACTTCCGTGGCATTGCTATATGGCTTGTATCAACAAAATTGCTTTTCTTCTAGAGTTCCTTCCTTCGGATCTTTATTGAGCTCTCCTCGAAGTTGCGTCGTTGTTCACTCAAGTCGTTCTCGGTTGAGGGTGTGATAGGGTCGAGCTTATACATGCAGCAACCATGAGTAACAGTTGTTTCGTCTTACTAAAATATTGAACCAACTACTACACAACTTTTAAAGATCACATCGTATGCCTATGGTGCGGGGTTATAAACTACCATTAGCGTAAAAGCCTTTTCCTACAAGTGTTTCCTTTTCCCGTAATGATGTAACACGTTTAGGCTACCGTATATCCTAGAGTTTGCGAATACGAGCGTATCTTTGATCATCGACAAATCTTATTTTCTCCCTCGTGATGTACGATATTCTATCTATCGTTCCCTTGTTGGTCAGTCTGCACCCTTCTTCTCAAACCACTCATTCTTGGTTGAAGTCATCTGGCTTGATGTTCATAGTTTTGCATCTGCATTAGTTATTATAGTTTCTTCTCTTTGGGGTTAATCAAAAATGTCAACTAATTGTGGTAATTGGGTATCGACTCTTGATCGTCACCTTGTTCAGCTGTCGATAGTTCATACAAAGCCTTGAGGTTTTGCTGGCAAACAATGCTGGTGCATCCCATGGTGGAGTGTTTGGGCAGATGAATCCTTTGGTAAGTAGCTCTTGTAACTGTACTTTTAACTCCTTTGGTTTGGCAAGAGCCATCCTATGTGCTGCGTTCAAAATCAGTGCGGTGCCTAGTTAGAGTTCAACAAAAACTCGATCTCTTGATGCAGTAGGAGTCCGGTCAATTCCTCTAGAAACGTATCCTTGTATTCACACATAACTCATGGTAGTTTAGTAGTTGACAAGGTTTTTGTACTAGCGAATATGCAAGCTAATCTTCAAATGAAGTTACTTGATCTACACACCTTCGCGTTACTCGGTGTTAGGGTATCGCGTCGTTCGCCTTGGATACGTACATTAGTTTCATCTTCTATATGTGCCCATATCCTCTTCTGATGGTAGTCGATGATGGCTTGATGTTTGAGGAGCCAATCTCTACCAAGAATTACGTTATAACTGATGAGAATCATGACTCACAGGTTGTTTGATGTAGGGGTGTGGTCACTCTTCAACATACATGTCCTATAAACGAGATCTATTCCGTATGGCTGCAAGCGTTGGCTCGGTAGCCGTTGTTGTAAACGAATTTGGCCAATGGTAGATATCTTTCCTTTTAAAATTCCATTATACAGACCTTTAACCTTGCGCGTTTGGAGTGCTTACTAGTTCTGAAGGTGAGACATGGTATTGATGCAAGTCTCTGTTCTTAAGGCTGCTTGTAAACTGTAATAACCGGATTTTTAAGCCTCTGGATTAAGAAAGTTAAATCAACTGAAACTACAATTTCAAATTAGGGTTAGATCAAGAGCAAGAATCCTGAAAGAAGCTTAGAACCAGATCTCAAAATTGAAAACCCTAAAGAAGAAAATGCATCTCTTAATCTTAGAACCCCATAAGAAAATGGAGAATTACAATTTGGTCCAAAGACAATAACAAAATTTCATAAATGACCCAAAATGAAGACATACACAAATAACAAGACTCTAAGTCCAATGAATAGTAAAGCCAAGTGCTAACTCAATAGTTAAAAAAAATACGCAAAAACATAATATTCCATAATTTTCAATAATTGGTCATTTAACCTCAAGCTTTTAGGTAATTACACTTGTAGCCCAAGACACCCAACATTTGGCAAATTCATGATAAGCTATGCACCTTTTACGAAGACATCGTAAAATTCTCTCATAACCACTCTAGAAGTCATCAACCATCTTAGTCCTAACAAATTACATGCAAGACCCTCAATTATCTCTATTTGCACGAAAGTCTTCGAGGTAATTCTCATATATTTTCTACAACAGACACTAACTAATGAATAAATATATATATAAAAGTAATCGATTTCAGATTACGGGAACTAGCGACGAAAACCCATAAAGACTAGAATCCCAAAATTGGATTAAGACGGGAACTAATCCCTAAGATTCAAAGTAAAACTCTACATAATATATAATTCTCTAATACTAAATTCTAGAAATTGAAAATCATAAATAATCATAAAATTATAAGTAACTCCAAAAAGATAGAGAAATTACGAAAAAACAAACTAAACCCAAGTGTAATTTTACACAATATTTTAATCAAACAAGAACAAAACCCTATGACGCAAGATTTAAATCCCGAACCCTTCAGGACAATTCATATAAAAAAATTTAAAACCCTAAAACCACATAAAATCATAAGATCACAATCCTACAACTTGACCCAAGAATATCATGGATTATGAAAAAGATTAGAAATAGGGCCCAAATATAAATTCAAGCCCAACAATTCAAAATAAGGCCAATGCCAACAAAAGGCTCAAATAGAATTACAAAACCTTTGTCTTACGGCATCTTCTTCTACTGAATATGAGTCTGTGGTGAATCTCTCCCCAGCTAGGTTTTCCCCATCCGTCATTTCCTCTTTGGCAATACCAGTTGGCGAGCCGGCCGTTCTGCGATGTGAGGCTCTACTTCAAGATCCGGGCTACAAGATTCAAGTTGAGGGTTTCCATGGTTTCGAGAAGGTCGTGGTTGAGGCCCTGAATCGTGCACGAAAAGGGATTAATCCTCTCGACAAGGATCAGCTAGTGGCTTTTGAAGCTCATTTGGAAAATCTCAATGAAGGTCTGCCAATCCTAGGTACGACTCCTCTCTTTGACAAAGCTTTGCCACATATCCAGTCAGCGCCTGTTGTTAATGGGGCTCAAGATGATTGGGATACGGAATAGGTTAGGCTTGAACAAATTACTGAGGACCTCAGTCATAGAATAGAGGAGGCACATTCCGATGTCAGTCACGAGGGGGTCTTGCCGAGAGAGGTCCACTCGGGCTTTCTCCGAGGTGCTACTCACCCAGGGACAAGGGGGGATTTTGTGGTCCTTCCTATCAAGTACGACGTGTTCCAGGAGGTAGACCTCTGGATCCTCATCCCCAGCTGGAAAGCGAGGTGCGTTGCCGGGTGCACGCCAAGTGTTCAACAGAATGCTAAGCAAAACTTGGGCTTCTTTGTCGACTACTCGAAGTTCTTCCAAAACTTGTTTGGAGTGTATTGCACCTGAGGACCATGAGAATGGAATTTTTGTGGAGATTGGAGGGGACTTGGTCGATTCTCAAGAATGGGAGCCCGACCTAGTGGGATACTTCCTGGACGCCACCAAGCCGTTTGCGTTGGTTAGGGCAATGACAAGAACTTTATGGAACTAGGACGACTTGACAGAAGTATATTATAATAAAAAGGGTTTTTATTTCTTTAAATTCAATAGTGTGGAAGCTATGGAAAGCGTTCTCAATAGAGGGCTTTGGCACTTTTTGGGGAAGCTTCTTATCCTTAAAAAATGGAGGAAACAGTTTCTTTTAACTAAGGAGTCAATGTCCACGATTCCAGTGTGTGCCAACCACCTTGACTTTCCGTTGGAATTTTGGAATGCGCAGTGTTTAAGTAGAATTAGTAGTGTTCTAGGTGTGCCATTATTTTTGGATCGAGCTACGAACTTGAAACAACGTATTTCCTATGCTAGAGTCTGTTTCGAAATTGATGTGGCCCAGTCGCTGAAACCTGAGATCTCCATTATGTGTGAAGGTGAAGTTGTCCCAATTTGTGTAGAATTTCAAGAGCTTCCTGCTATCTGGTCACCTGTAAGGCATTTGGACATGTACTAGTAAGTTCCATCGTTCTATGCAAGAGGTAAGTGTAGAGACCTCCAAGGATCAAGCTGAGTGGATTAAAGTTGGTAAAGGTAAAGATGTGGTCCTGAGAGATCTTGCTATGGAAAAGCATAAGTCTATGTCCACCGGCCAGACGCGTGGGGTTCTTCTAGATAAGGGCCCTAGTTTGGGGCTCAACTCTCATCAGCAAGTAGTCACTCCTGCTGTTGAGATGCAGGTGCATTGCCCTGAGATAGTCAGTGCTACTCCTAATCCTCTTCTCAGCGTCTATTCTCTGACAGTTAGTAATCAAGTTGACTCTGAGGGTACAACGACTGGGGATGAGCTTCCCTCGCCAACTTCTAAAGGTACGGAGGATATCCTCCCTCTACAGCTAAACAAAAACTAAGGACATAGGTGCATAATACCAAGAAGAAGAAAAAATGGAGTTTTGGCCCGTCCGGCTAGTAAGTGCTTAGTCGGGGCTGAGTTGGGTTGGTTTGATGTGACCTTTCCATGCGAGTTGTGTGTGATCTTGTATGTAGGTTTTCCCTATTCACACGGGTTATGCATGGTTTGTGTTATTTTTTTGGCTTGCTTTCCCCCACTTTGAGCGGGGGTTTGGTGTTTTTTGTGTGCTAAATTGTCTAGGCGTAGGCTCCTAGTGGTTATTATGTAATCTCTTGGGGTATGCCCGTTATATCCTTGTAATTCTTTTTTTTTCTTTTATGCTACAATTAATTACCAAAAAAAAAGTACAAAACCCATCCCTTTTAATTAAGCCGAACTAATTTAGCTCAAGAAGAATTATAATTATAGTCCATGAATTTAAGCCCAAATGAATTTTAAATATGGCCCAAATATATTAAGCCCAACCTATTAGCCCATAAATGTTAAATCAAGCCCAATTCTAATCAAGCCCAACAAGAAGTTTAATTCAAGCACAAACCATAGTATTAGCGATGGTTAGTCGACGAGATTTTAAGTCGCTAGAAGGATGAAAACCCTAACTCAACCAAAAAATCCTAATTCGATCTGAAAATCCTAAAAATACCTAATACTCAAGAGGCAAAACCCCAATATTCAGAGAAGGCTCCTAACAATTTGGGTGAAATAACTATTTTGCCCCTAGTATAGCAAAAAATTTTAAAAATTTAAATTTTGACACATGGACACCCTAAATCAAATATTTAAATATAATTAAGTAACAAAAGAGAAAATAACAACAAGAATGACAGCATGCCCCTTAGGATTTGTGCCCAAAAAGTAACTTTTTGCCTTTTCGAGCTAAAAAATGAGAAAATGTTGTATAAAACAAGCATTATTATGATCTAAGATTTTTTAAATAAGTAATATACATAATAATATAATATTATAAGCTTACAAAAGAAAATAAATCATTATTAAAGTTCTTACACACTTAAATAAGTCAAAAAATTATATCTAGTCAAAATAGCTTAAAGTAGTTTAATTGCCTACATTTAAACAGTTGATTGTTATCAACATTTTTATAAACTATGATAATAATAATAACACTAAAATAATTCATTTTAGTAAGTTAGAATACCAAAAAGGTACATCAAATTAATTTTAAAAACTCTCTCTTGGATGATATAGTGCCAAAATACCACCAAATAAGCACTTGAAACAAAATTTGAGCACAAAAGCCAACCAAACAACCCATTGGACGAATTCCCATATGATGTTTCTGAAAATTTAGATTACAAATCTCTTCAAAAGGTCTCCACCTCCCATGCAACCAATAGGACTTAAGAAAAATAAAAAATTTACTTACACATTAATAATTATTTTCACTATCTTTTCTCCTATAAAACCAACACTTGAGCCCAATCTTCCCTTCATATTTTTGGCCAAAAGGAGTGAGAGAGACCAGATTTCTTTGAGTGTTCAAGTATTCTTCAGGTGTAGGAGAGAAAGAAGGAGAAACAAGAAAGAGAAGAAGTATGCAGCTTGAATGAGCTAGGAAGATAATTTCATCATTCAGGGTCGAGTGAAGGGGGAGAGCTTCTCTCTCTAGAGAAAGCTCTCCCCAAGGCTTTCTCATGGCACTCTAATGCAGCAATAGTCTTTCAGGGTGGATTGACTAGTGGATCAACGGTGGAGGTCCTCTATTGGTTCATCCTCTGATTGAGGTGGCCATTGAAAGGTTGGTATCTTTTTGTTTTAGTGAAGAAATCTAAGTTTAGTATTGCAGTACATGGGTTTATGTTGATCTAGAATGGAGACCTTCGTATTGGCATGAATTCTTCCATGCCATGGTTATCTTGTTGGCTCTGATTTATGCCATTGTCATGGCGGGCTTTGCCCTATTTTGTATGTATTTTGATGCTTTGAAAATTCTCCATGGCTTTAGTATAGAAATTCCATGAAAGTCTAGCTATTTTTGTTCCGATGAGTTGTAAATCTTTGGGTTTCTCTCGAGCACTAGATCTGGTGGGTTTAACTATATTGATTAGGTTTAAAGTATGGGTCAAGCTAGATATATGATCTAAAGGAGAGTTTTGTACCGAAGCTTCGGCGTAATATTCATATATTAAAGCTAAGGTGAGTTGCGTCAATGGAGATTAATCAAATAAGAAGATTAATTAAATCATGAGCATGATATTTGCGTAGGCTCGGGTAAAAAGTTCTTGTTTTGTGAATCTGGCTCAACTACTGGTGCGAATCTTAGTTTTGGGGATGTATGGTTCTATTTTGACTACGAAGATCTTTTTGGATTTCCTGTTGGATTATGTCTGTTCGTCGTTGTGGAGACCCGATCTGTTTTATTGTTAATTAATTTTAGTAACATTATTAAGTCCACGAAGATGATTCACATTACATGTACTGCGGGGTTGACATGTGTTGAGAGTCTGGGATATAAATTTGTGAATGTATTTCACGTTGATGGAAATTATAATTTCTTTGTAATTTAAATTAATTCGAGAGCTTGGAGGAATTTAAATGAAGTGGGCTTTTAATA
>JAOTRH010452110.1:0-30283 GCA_034768845.1 Heliamphora exappendiculata | reverse complement strand
CTAATTATTTTATTCAGTGATGGTTTTGGTATTTTAATTACACTGAAATTAGATCTTGAAGGTATTTAAATTATACAGAAATCAAATCATGATTATATGTATTTTGATTATACCCAAACCTGATCTCAAGCATAGCTTTTACAATTTTTGCTTCATTACCTTCACCCACTGTTCATGCAACCAAGGGTTTATAAGATGGACCGATTCAGGCGTGCTTTAAAGTGTTGTTTCGAGTTTTAAAGGTGTAGTTTTCTGTTTGACCTTTTACTGTAATTTTGTTAATTGACTTTGATATTTTGTTAGTTTGTGTAAAACTAGAGGACATTTAATTAACAGTTGTTCTATTTGGAAGTTATCTTATTACGAGTTCTTGCAGCTTTTGATTGTAGGATTTTAAACTTCCAGTGAAAGACATTCATTATTAATTCAATTGGTTGAATTCACCGAATCCACCGTCTCAACGACGAGTTGCCACCATTTTTCGCCGCTGTTGGTAAGACCTTCCCATCTCATTTTAGATTTTTTCATTCATCACATTTTTACTGGAAACAGAGATAATATATTCATTGGAGGGTAAAGGCACTAGGGGATAATCTCTCAGTAGCGTATAGTAGAATTTTTTTTAAAAATACACTAGAGGGTAATATCCAACTAAAATAGCATTGGAGTAACAAAAACCAGGTAATAAAGATTTAGAGTTTATTATGAGTTCTTGTTGCTTTGATTTTGTTTATCAGAAAAATTCTTTTGTAAATGTTTTACGGAAGTTACAAATTCTTTTGTTCTATATGGAAGTTATTCCTTTGTTTTATTTGGAAGTTACCTTATTACGAGTTCTTGCAGCTTTTGATTGTAGGATTTTAAACTTCCAGTAAAAGGCATTCAATATTAATTCGATTATACGAGATCTGCCTTTGATTGTAGGAGATTGCATTTTTACTGTTTCGATTTTGTTATTAAAAATCATTTTACTTAATCCCGTGCAATATATTCAATTTGTTATTAGCCACCATCGATCTAAGCTTAACAATGGAATATGTTCAATTTGTTTAATTGTTATTTTTAAAATTTATTTACTAAACTTGGACGAATCATTCTTTCTCCATCTTTGTGTGGATGTAGATTAGTTTCCTAAGAGATTGAGTTGCCCACAATTGTGACTTGGATTTGGAATCGATTTGGTCCGTACATTATAAGTGAAGGTTTTATTGTGTTGGTTTATTATTTTCAAAGTTATCTTTCTCATTAGCTAAAAAACTTGGCTCTTGTAAGTATTTTTTCTTCCTTTTGACTGGACAAATTTAATGAAGTTTTAGTTTTTTTTAGTGCAATTGAATGTAACCAATGTAAGAATATAATAACCAAATATTGGGTATTTACAAACCAATTTAGTAGTGAATAAACTTTAGTAGTGAATAAGGGGGAAAAAAAGAAAAGAAAAGCAAATTGTAATTACAGTATTTTTTTTGCAAACATTTGATTCAAGCACTAGGGTTTTTTTTTTATTTCATGTTTTGAGCTTGTCTTCTTTAGTCCATTCTTCAGTTCCTTTCACTGAAGAAATTGCAATATGGAGCCAGGGATCTTTATCCTCAAATTTCTCTGCCTCATCAATAATTACAAGTCAAATTTCACCTTTCTCTCTCCCTCTCCTTTTTTCTTTATTTGAAAGGGACAAGTAAAATTTGATAAGTTATTTTTGTGAAAGGAACAATTTATTTTTTATGCTAGCAGTAGAGATACACATAGATAGAGTAAAAAATCTGTGCTAGCAGTTTATGTTTAAGGAAAGGAACAGATTTCATTTTTTCCTTTCAGTTTAAGGGACAATTGTGCATCACAAGTAAAATCTGTGTGAATCCATTCCTTTCATTTTTTAATTTATTTTCTAAGAACTATTAAATTTCATTGTATGATATTTCTAACCATTGAATAAAGCTTATGTTTGTTTCTCTTCAATCAATTAAGAACTGTTTATGATATTCAAATCACAGGGAATTGTCCCTAATGATTTTTCTATTAATTTTGATTTATTCTGAAGTGGTTAGTGAATCTCACTTATCACTTCATAGTTTGGACATTGAATTGCTATGTTCAAAATATGGAGATATGAAATTTTCACGGTTTGAATTTTTATTGTTTAGACTTTGAATTTTCAAAGGTTATACCTACAATCTCACTTAAACAAGTTAAGCCTTGATTTTTTTTTAAAATTTTTATAGTGAATTTAATGTTTTTATGTTTTAATGAAACAAAAATGTAGTTAGAAAATAAAATGTAGTTTTTATTTGAAAATGTAGTTTTTAAATAAGTAAAAACTAATTTCATTTAAAAACTAATTTTACTTATCTCTATAAGTAAAATGTAGTTTTTATTTGAAATGACTGTGTTATATATGGAGTTCAACTCAATCTGTCCTTTTTTTTATAAAAAATTCTTTAGCAAAGAAAGAAGATAATTGGTAACTATCCCGAACCAGAAATAAATAAAACATAGACATGAAACAAAAACATGAGATTCAAACTAAACAAACATTAACCAATAACAAGTTAGAAAATAAACTCATTGTTTAAGAAAAAATTTCTTTAGCTAATAGTGAAGACTATTGCTAACAATCTTGAACCAGTAAAAGATAAAACAGAGACAAGAAACAAAAACATGAGATTGGGTTTAGAAAATTTAAAAAATACCTAAGCTATTGTCAACACAAACATTGAATGAGAACAACTAATTTCATCACAATATTTGTCTTTTTTTAGTTCATGTTTTGAAATTAGTTTATTAGATTTTTTGATTTTTTCAATCAAAAAATCTCAATCTCTCTCTTTCTCTCTCTCTCTCCATAAATTGTAGAGATTTGCCAAACCGTTAGGTTGCTTTCATGTGTTGCATCACAAATTAATGCTTTTTGTGTTACAAATCCTTTTGTACTTGTAAGTATTTTCAGCATTTTGTTAATATGCTTAACTATTTTTTTCAATCTCTTATTAAAACTCATTCCATGTTTTCTATGCTTTTTACTCATACAATATGTTCGTTCCTTATTTTTAGATACCATTTTGTATATTTCATACCATTTTTTAGCATTAAATATACCATTTTGAACGGCATGTTTTGTAATAGGTGAACCTGTGTATACTCTACTCTATATTTTTGATATTTTTTTTTTTTTTTGAGTTAGCATATTAACCATTGATTTTTATCTAATTGAATATTGATTTTATATTGATTGATTTCAGCATCAAAAATATCATTTTGGACGACACTTTTTATGTTTTTTTTTTTTTTGGTCATTTACTGCTAATTTGATATTTAGAGTTTGGCAAGCAATTTTTTGTTTGACGATGGAATTTTTTATTTTTATGTTTTTTGAAAAGTATCCTTACATGATTTATCTACCTGATCAATTAATAAGTCAAAATTTTAGAAAGTGAATTGTAATTATATGATTTGATTATATGATCTGATTATACATGTATGCGTGAGAAGTTATGATGGTTTAAATTGAGTTGTGATTTTGTTGTTGGATCCAAGCAGAGCCTGTATATATTGCGTTCATTAATTTTATTACAGGTTATTTGGTAAACGATAAAACTGTTGGATCATCTGAAAAACAAATGAAATTTTGTCAATTTTTTTATAAAATTTAGTACTTAAAATAATGATCTATGTATTGCACATTAGAGAAATTATTAAAATGCACGAGTAATTTTAAAAAAAATGATGATAGTATCTTTAGACATGAATAATACTTAGTTATTTATAAAATAAATAATATATAAAGAGAAGTTTAAGTAAAGTTCTTAATATATATATATACACGATAATTTATTACATTTTCAAAATAATTTTATACATTTTTAAAAACAAAAAAATATCAAAACATGTTCTTAAAAAAACAGCAACAACAAAGCAAACCAAAAATAAAAAATAATAAAACGTAAACTGACCAAAGAGGTTCAACTTTTGAGAGATACCACTTGGGTTTTGTTAGTCAACTTAGTTTTTAAATTTTTTATTTTAAATTAAATAAATAAAAATTTTATATAATGAATCGTTCAACTAATTTTAAGTCTAAAGATAATAAAATAAAATTTTAACTCAAAGTAATTTTAAATTAAAAAGTAAAAAATTTAATTTAAAGTTGTTATAATTTTTTAAAATTTATTTTTAAATAATTTTATATTTAATATAAATTTTATTTAATAAATTTTAAAAATATAATTATTATATAAAACGATTGTATACATGTTAATCTGGCAATCATGTTGCTATCATTTGTTTCTTGGGAAAGAAAAAAATTGAATAATTCAATGCAGGATTTGTGTACTAGAGAGGGTAAACTGTGTGTAATCTTATGTTTCCTTTGTGTGTTTGTTTGTTTGTTTGTTTTTTGTTTTATTTCTGTCTTAACTAATTTTTTTTTTTATGTATATATATATATTTTTGACGACGAACCATCTTAAGGCTTCTATTTGAATTTATTCTTACGACGTAAATTTTTAGATATCTGTAATTACTTACAAATTACAGGTCAGTTAAGTTAGGATATTTTTAGCAAGAATCGAACACAAGACTTCTAATTTACGACTGATTTCAGTAACAATCTTAAGCCGCTAGGCTAGCATGGCAGGTTCTTTTTTTATGATTTTCATTAAAAAAAATATTTTAATTTTTTTTTTTATGATGGCAGTAATTTTAAAAAAATAACCAGATTTAAAAATAATGTAATAAAGAAGAAACAAATGACAATTAGGTCAAAAATTAGTTTTTTGTCTTTCTAAATTTTCTTATTATGTAAAAATTAATCTTAAAAGTTGCTCATAATGAAAGAAATGTAAATTTTTTAAAAAAAATTACCTAAAACAAAGAGATTGATTTTGTCACTCACGTTGACCATCTTGTGAATAAGCTCTTTTTAAATATGAGTGAGCATCACCAAAATAGTAGTATTTTAAATTAGCCATACATAAAAAGATTTGAATTAATCATTGTTGATTTCAGCAAAATAAAAAAGGTATATAGTTTTGGATAAATCCCATCCTATTTCACCAAAAGATTCACATACATGCGTTATCTACCTTTTTTTGCCCCTATCTTATCTTCAAACGAATCTCAAAATATAATTTATTCTTAACTGCAAATCAAAAGACGCATTAGTAACCTTTTCATTTATATAAATTTATTTTTCTATTCCAAATTTTGTTCTTCCCTTCGCTTTCTAAATACTGACACATTATTTTTTTTTAAAAATTTAAAGCTTCGTTTTGCAATTTAATTTTAAGTTATATTTTTTTTGCTTAAAATTACTTTAAGCATAACAAGCCCAAAGTTCCTTTGGGAGAGAATGTGGTGACTTTAAACCAAAGGTTTAAAGTGGTTTTAAGTCAAAAAAATAAAAATTTTACTTAAAATTGTTATAATTTTTTAAAATTTATTTTTAAAATTTTTTATATTTAATATAAATTTTGACGAGTATATTTTAAATATATAATTTTTATAAAAAATAAATGTGTATAATAAAAGTTATAATATTTTTAAAAAAATATTAAAAAATAAATATAAAAAACAAAAAAGACTAAAAACTTTTGAGTTAAAAAATGGCCCTTTTTAGTTTTTGGGGCTTTATGCAAAAATGACAAAAAATTTAACTTTAAGCTGATTTAAAACCGGTTGCCAAATGAGGCCTAAGAAACACAAATCTTGTATGCATCTTTTAGTTGAAATTATTATAAAGTCAGTTTAAAATAATGTTCATGCAGGCGTTCTTAATGTTAAATATAAATAATAACCAAAATAATTAATGGGAGTTGATGGGGTTGTGAAGGAAAATGAAAAGTTGTAAATTCTTCCCCAGTGGATTTTAGTGATGATTTAATTATACACATTTTCATTCCAAATTAATTTAGCCAATAATAACTCATCAAAGTAATAATTAAGTATATATGCCAATTATTTAAAATCATTCACTTACCAACTCCAACTTTTATTGCTGTAGTTATGTATTATTATGAAACACATTTAATATCATAAAGACCTACTATCAATTGTGATGAATTTTAATTGACTCAATGAGACCTAGCTACAAAACACAAAATAGAGACCTATCATTGACCACCTCCATCTATAGCACATCCTCACACCAATTCATACACCACTTTTTCTAGAGTTTTGGACTCAAAATATTGTGCCAAATAAATTTGACTTACATAACTCGGTTTGAATTGTTCTATTACGAGCTATACTAATTAAGAGAAAGTTTATTGGATCGATTCTAGGTTTTGGTCAACTGCTCGAATTTTAAACTTTTTAAAAGAGAGTTAAATACTCGCACGCTTAGCTTAATTTGGAATCGTCCATTTGTATATTTATTGTAATTTTATTTGTGTTTTTTTGTACTTTCACCATCAAATTGTTTTTGAAACATAAGATCGTATGGCTGCATAGACCAAATGAGTAATTATTCAATGATCTCAAAGTATTATGTGACATTAATTGCCTACATGATGCTTTTGCTTAATAATGTAATAAAAAATACTTCGAGTGAAATAATGGTGGCCACTTTTGTTGGATAGGTGAAATAAAAAAGGTAATTCACTTAGCATGCATGGCATATTTTTATTTATCAAAATTATTACGTAAACAATGCCACGTAGTATTTCGAGAGGATACACAATAATTTGTCCAAAACTAGTTATAGTTACATTTGGAATTTAATTTACCAAGTAAAAGAAAATTAAAAATATATATATATACATATAGTTACTAACACGTACTCATTATTTATAAGTAACTAAATAAAACACTATTGTTTGGCAAGTATATATATATATATATATATATATGTTCTTATTTTTCTAACCCAGCAAAAAAGTAGCTTTTACTTCAGTTTCTTTCCTTGTTCTGTTTTTTCTACGGTCTCTTTACCTTTAGAAACTCTTATAAGTAAAAGATCTAAACACAGTTGTAAAATATTTTAAAATAAGATTTTTAAAAAAATTATGATTAATTATTATTTCCTCATCATCACATATCCCAATCATTACTTATATAGCCTTGCTATTGAGCCTTTTATCTCTTTCTTCAAGAGAAAGCTAGGAGCAATGAATGATGAAGAGTACGATCCATCATCTAATAATCTAACTTAATTGGAAAGGAAAAAAAGGCAACTATGCATTGTGCATTTCCAAGTAGTAATAATTATGGTAAATTATCAAGTTCCTTCAACTTTGCTCAAATTTTTAATGTGATCCTCATTTTTTAATCCTTTTTAACTTTAGCCCTCCTGTTTTCATAAATACACCTAGCTCATTACTTTAGGAAAATTACACTTATTCTGTCAAAATTATATAAACTATTTATGGGATATCATAAGATTACTTTTTTATCCTTGCATATTTTATATTGTCATAGTTCAAACTTAATAATGAATATGTCTAACCGTTAGTCATTTATCGTCATTCATAATTGACTACTATCATTGTTTATAGCCCAATCTCCACTATCCTACTAGTGTGGTAATATAACTATAACATGCAACCACAATGTTTTTCTTTTTTTCTCTCATACGCATGTGCGCACACAAACAGACGAAACACTTAAAGAACCGCCACACCCTTCATCGTACCTCACCATCGTTGCATCAACACCCCTTACGTCCCTATCTTTGTTTATTTTCTTTTGCCCTGGCACCCTTCTACCAACCTTTTAACATTTTAACACCCTTACACTCTCTTTTCTTTATCTTTGTCGCTATTCTTAACCCAATCACCATTACTATCATTCTATCTCATTTGCCCTTTTTTCATCTCCCTCTCTTTTTCTTTTTTATTTTTTTGTCTAACTATCGGAGGAGTGAAGCATACTTATTGATTGTTAGAATTTCTATTCTGAAAATAATACAAAACCGAACCCAATTAGCGATAGACACTAGTCGCACTTAATGATGCATTAGTCTATTTAGAGTATTTCTTGATGGCAAACAACAGAAAAAGTATTATTATTACATATTAATTAAAAAGTTTACCACTAATGATGAAATGTATGGTATATATAAAGAAAAGTAAAAATCATAATAAAGTAAAAAAATACTAAACTACCATTTAGCTAACAAAAATACCCTAAAAAATATACTTTCACAACTCCCCTCAAACTCATAAGCAAAACGAGCCTAAGTGTGAGTCTTGGTGAAAAGGTTGGCAAACTGCAAAAACGAAAAGACGAAAAAAAGATCAATAGTATCAAGCTGAAGATACTGACGAACAAAGTGATAACCAATCTTTCTATGCATTGTACGTTTATGGAAGACAGAATTATGAACTATCTGAATCACACTCTTATTATCACAATAGAAAGAAGTATGAGGGGAGAGAAATACCCAAATCAGAGAGGAGTCAACGGAGTCAAACAATCTCAATAGTAGTATGAGCCATAGCACAATATTCAGTTTTAACAGCAGAACGAGCAAAAATAGACTATTTTTTTACTTTTTTAGAAAATGAGTGAGTCACTAAGAAATATATAAAAGTCAGTAGTAGACTTGCGTTCAGATACATCACCAGTTCAATCAACATCAGTATAAGCTCGAACAGTCAATAATAAAGACGAAGACAAGAATAGACCCTGAAAAATAGTACTACGAACATAACACATAATGCAAAGCAGAGCTTCCCAATGAATGGAGCGAAGAGCGGAGACAAATTGATTCACTACATGAACGGCATATGCAATATCAGAACGAGTCACAATAAAATAAACCAGACACCCGATCAGTTCTCGATAGACAGTGGGATTTTTAAAAGGAATGCCATCAAAATGAGAGAACTTAACATATAACTCAATAGGAGTATCCACAACCTTATCATCAGTGAGACGAATACGATGTATCACTTCATTTGTATATTTTGATTGGGATAAGTGATAATCTGTGCGGGAAGAAGTAACCTCTATACCATGAAAGTATCGAAAATGGCCCAAATCTTTCATCTCAATTGCACGAAACAAATGTTGTTTCATTTTAGAGATAACAGCAAAATCAGAACCAATAATAATCATGTCATTTACATATAATAACAAATAAACCATTCCAACTGCTGTGTGGTGGAGAAAAGAGCAAAATCATAAAGACTAGAAGTGAAACCAATCTAAGTAACAGTGGACTGAAAACGGTCATACCAGTGAAGGACTGCTTGAAACCATAATGGGCACAATGAAGAAGACAGACCGAAACAAGAGGATGCAGAAGGCTCAAAAGAGGAAACATATAAACTTTTTCATTAAGATGCCCATTGAGAAAAAGTATTCTTGACATCCAACTAAAAAAGAAGCCATTGACAAATTGCAACAATAGAAATCAAGGTACGAACTATAATTATTTTGGTCACAAGTGTAAATGTTTTCTCATAACAAATCCCATACTTCTGAGAAAAACTCTCAGCACCTAATCTGGCCTTATAACGTTCTGGAGAACCATTAGAATGAGTTTTAATTTTGTAAACCCATTTACATTAGTAAGATTTTTATCGACGGACAATTGAACCAAATTTCAAGTACAAGTCTTTTGAAGTGCAGTTAATTCTTCTTGTATGGTATTGATCCAGTAGAGATCAGTACATACGAAAAATGGTAGTTTAGTATTTTGAGTCTCAGTCCTATAACAAGGCATCTACTGCTATTTATACTTATTTTGAGGAAGAGAGGTTCTGCGAAGAAAAGTTCCGTGAAGATAGAGTTAATTTTGAAGGGTTTTGCAAGGGACATGAAGAAATTGAGAAGAAGAAAAAGACGGCGCCAGAGAAGAAAAGAGAGATTGGTGACGAGCTAAGATTTTGAACCTTTCTCTGATGACATAATAGCAAACAACAACAAAATATTATTATTGCATATTCTTTGGCAGTGTTCGTCGAGGAATAAACAATAAATAGAAATACTAAACTACCTTTTACCTAGTAAACAAATAACAAAATAACCTAAAAAATGCACTTTCACATTTCCATCTTCCTCTTTCACTCACATCTAACGGACCATGCATTAACCTTTACCTCTTTGTTCTCTAACACACTCCAACAATAATTTCTTATCCTCCCCGAAACCCAGTGACATCAAACACATTGAAATTTAATAGAGGGGCACTTATTGATTATATATCTAAACAATGTAAAATATTGGACATAAAATTTGGTATAACATTAATTATTCAATGCAATATCTTTGACTTCTTCATTGTGGTTGATAGAAAACTAAAAAAAAAAATTTTAAAAAATATCATTAAATACTTGAATTTTCATAATCAACACGACACGAAATACAAGTTCTTGTCTTATATGAGTAATCAAATACAATCATAGATTTGATAGTTTAACAAACCATAACATTGATCCTACAAAAAAAAAATAAAGATAAAGACTATGAAAAATAGATAATTTAAAGGAGTAAGTTGTAGTTAATTTTTCTAAATCTAAAAATTGAAATGGCTTGAAATGAACTTATTTGTTTTGATTAACAAATGGTCACGTGCTCTCCTCCTAACCCTTACCCTTAGGTGCATCTGCCACTTGTTGCCTCAATGGGCTTGGGTTGGGGGTGTGGGGACCAACCCACGATGTCAGCTTCAACACCCACTCAACCATAGCCCAATACTTTTAAGTTTTTAAGTTTTTTTTTTTAAATAAATAAAGGTCACAAAGAGATGAATCATGCATGTGCTACCTGATTGATTTACTTTATTTTTTATTTTTAGTAAAAAACTTTTTTACTCTTTTTATTCATCTCATCTCTTTAAATTGAAAAGGTAACAAAAAAAAAAGACTAAAAGTAAAAGAAATATAAAAATAAGTCAATAAATCTTTTTCTTTGCCTTTTCATCTTTAACAAAAAAAAAGTCTTTATCCAAAAAATTATTATTTTTTCAGTCGTTCTAATGAGATAAACTGGAAAATTTAATATTTTAGCAAAAAGATAAAAGCAACTTTAAAATACAAAAATAAATTAAATGCGTTTTTTTAACAAAAAAATTAATGAACAGTCTAATTTATATGCCGCTTACTATTTTTCATTTAACATAAGATTTTTTAACGAGTAAGGTTCATCTGCATAAAAATTTTAACGTGCAAAGTACTTTTAAGACAAAAATACATTCACTCATTCATCGTTTTTTTCATCGTTATTATTGTCCTCTCCATCGTGTTCATTGATTGTTATACACCCGTAATTCATAATTCAATTGTGAATTACGTAAGATTTTTGTTTGTCTTTAGTTTTTCTAATTTTTTTATACATATAACGTGTTTATATTTATTTAATAGTTGAATATATTTTTATAATTGAATCCATTTATTAAGTAGATCTCGTCGAGTTTCTTATTTGTAAAAAAAGTTAGATTCATTTGATACATGTAACTAAGTGATTGAATAATATTTATTTAAAAGTTTTTTTTAAAATTATAACTTTTATTTATATTATTTATAAAAGAACATTATGCGAATACTTAGCTATAGATATCGGGTTAACCTAAAATTTTATATGGATAACAAATTTATTAAATTTTACGTAATAAATGAATCCGATCGTAAAAAAAATATTTGTAAATTAAATAAAAAATATGCACAAAGTTTAATTCTTTCAGATGAACTTATTAAAAATGTGAAAGCATCTCATATTATATTTACTAGTACGAATGCACTTATTAAAAATGTGAAAGCATCTCATATTATATTTACTAGTACGAATGCTTTGGTCTTCAGTAATTTTTTTTAAATAGATAAATTTAGCTGTTACAACATTTTCTTGAAACAGATAAATTTATATGTTTGGTTAATCTAAATAACCAAACACTGGTTTGTTTGGTCGGAAGGACTTGATACCTTTTAGTTTATAATTATTTAGATTAAGTTCTCCTTGATTTTTTATTTAGGCGTTCTCAACGAAAATTAATTACAGATAAATTTATCTATTATAAATAAATATTTATAGCTTACAGATAAATTTATCTGTTGAAAATAAATTTATTTAAATATAAAATAAATAAATTTATCTATCGTAAATAAATTCGTCTAGATGCATAACAACTGGCATGTAATAGATAATTTTTCTTTTCCTCTTTTCAAACTCTAAATTTATCTGTTGCAAACAGATAATTATCTGTTTGCATAGAAAATAAAATAAATAGATAAATTTATACAAAATAGATAAATTTATCTATTTACATATAATGCATAATTACACTAACAGATAAAATTTATCTGTTTGCATATAATGCATAATTACACCACACTAACAGATAAATTTATCTGTTTGTAAAACAACATATAAGTTTATTTGTTTGTATATAATGCATAATTATACCAACAGATAAATTTATCTGTTTACAAGCTAATAAATAAATTTATCTGATTGATATAATGCATAATTGCACCAACAGATATTACAAGCTAATAAATAAATTTATCTGATTGCATATAATGCATAATTGCACCAACAGATAAATTTATCTGTTGAGTTACAACAGAGTGAATGCTGAATTTAGAAAAATAAAATAGATAAATTGTTGCCTGGCAACAATTTATTTGTTAGCTTGCAACAGTGTTTCAACAAATAAATTGTTGGCTTCCACCAATTTATCTGGTGGTTTGCCTGTGAATGTTAATTGATAAATTTATTTATTTTGAATATATTTTTTAGAAAAATACACAATTAAACTTTACGTGTTAAAATTTTTATTGATAAATTTTGCGCGTTAAAATTTATTTTTTTAGATCTTTGGCATAGTTTGGACTATTTAAAAGATCAATATTTTTATAATTAAAAAAAACTTGTAAGCTATACTATTTAATTTCTCTAAAAAGTAAATTAACTTTTTTTATTTATATTTTTAAGAAAAAAAATTCATACACATTCCAAACATATTAACATTTTTATCTAATAAAATGATTATAATACTCTCAATTAAAAAATCAACTTTGCTCTCAACAATGAAAAAATTGTACCAATATTCTAAATACTACAATTTAAAAGTAAAAACTAAAAAATCAACTTTGCTCTCAACAATAAAAAAATTGTACTAATATTCTAAATACTACAATTTAAAAGTAAAAACTAAGAACATATTAAACATTTTAACCAAAAAAAAAAGCTATCCTAAAAAATATTCTAAACATTTTAACTTTCTCCCCCTCTTTTTTTTCTAATAAGCTAAATCTCTTCAAAAACTAAGCTTAATCTCTTTAAAAACTAAGCTATTTAAACATCCCAAACAATGGTATCTTTTTAAAAAAAATATATTAGACTTTTAATAAAAAAACAAAAAACTACCATAAAAAATTGTCATAAACAATCAAACTTTTTGTCTAATTAAACTTTGAAAATCTATTATAATGAGAAGAGAGATGTAAAAATATTATATGAATAATAGTAGCTAAAGTCATTTAAGATAATAGAGTAACAATCACGCGAAATGGTAATAGAATAATTTTAATTAAACTTGTTATTGGAAAAATTATAGTTAATATAATTTGTGTCTACAAACCTCAAGTAAAATTGAATGATGATACTGAAGGATAATTTTGAGATCAAATTGATAAAATGATCCAAGAAATACCAATATAAGAGAAGATAACTATATGTAAGAATTTTAATAGGCAAGTAAGAAACAAGAAACCAGGATGTAAGAAATTTCATGAAAGATTTGATTTTGGTGATTAAAATGAGGCTGAAGATGTGATTCTAAATTTTGTAGTAGCATTTGATCGTAATTAATTAATAATTTTTTTTAAAAAGAAAAAAACACTTAATAACGTTTACGAGTGATTCTCTTAAAAATCAAATAATTTATTTTCTTACTAAGAACATATATCGCCTAATATATAAAATTTGCAACGTTATTCCTTGAAAAAGCTTAACATCAACATAAATTTACAGTAATACATATTCACATTAAGGAACAATATAAAATGAGAAAAAGTATTAAAATTCTACGAATTAGATAATGAAATTTTAAATATGAGAATTTAAAAATTTTTAAGTATAAAATACGTAAATAAGTAAGGTCTGGTTTTTAAAAAAAATACTAACACAATGACAGGAGATAATAAAATCAAAAAAATTATTAGAGAGTCTAAAACAAATTGCCTTGTAACTAAAAAAAACTTGGTAGTTGAATTGTCAGGTCTAAGCCATAGTAAAAGTAAAAAAAATATTTAAAATATGAAAACATTATAGATATTAAAATATAATTTATAAACAAGTTTGTAAGGATGTTAAAAAAACCGTTAGAGATGATAAATTAAAATTTATAATGATTTTTATACTAAATTAATAGTTAAAAAGGAAAAAGTACATATATAAACTCGTTATGTTGAAATAAAAAAAAATAAAAAATTTTACTCAAGTTAAATACATAAAAAACGACGATTCAAATGTGTTAATAAAAGATAAGAAGATTAAGAATAGATGAAAAACTAATTTTAAAATATTATTAATTAAAAAATATGTAGAAAGATCTGAAGGAGAAGAATCTGATACTTCAAATGAAAGCTTAAGAAAGTTTGAAATGAAAACTATAATGAAGAACATGAAATCAGGTAAACCTTTAGAACTAGATGGTATCACCGTTGAAGTGTAAAAATATTTAGGCGATGTGAGAATGTCTTGGTTAATAAAGTTATTTAATAAAATCTCAATAATTAGAAAAAATCTCAAAAAGTGGAGAAAAAATATTTTAGTACCTATATATGAAAATAAATAAAATATTCAAATTGTAATAATTATAAACAAGGATAGACCTATGGAAGACAAGTGGGGACAATCACTACTCTTACGATTTTGAAAAATCCTCTTACAATAGTATTAATTTTTAGTTATCACTAAATATATATAAATTTGGCACCCCTAGCTTTTTTGAAAAAAATATATATGTTATGAACTTATCAACAATTTTTGAATTGTATGAAGTACTGGCAAAAACAGAAAAGTCAATAATTTATCTTTTTATTGATAGATTGATTCATTTTGTATTAACTTTAGCAGTTTCAACAGCTACAACAGAACGTGCGTTTTCAGCTATAAAATGTGAAAAGTAGGTTGTGCAATAGGATAGAGGATGATTTTCTAGCAAGTTACTTGATCGCTTTCATTGAAAAATATATTGCTAGAAATTTTAGTATTGACTCCATTATAAATATTATTAATGACATGAAAAAGTACAAAGTACAACTCAAGATACATCATTTTAGTAAATAGATAGATATATTTTAAATTGATAATTTTGCTATTTATTTTAAATAAAATTAAACATACTTATTTATATGTTTTTATATTATATTTCTCTTTTTATGCCAATAAAAATTATTGTTATAGTTCGTGATTTTTTAAACAAATTTATTAGTGTATAAATTCGTCACTCCTAGATTCAAAATCTGGATTTGTCCCCGATTACATAGATATTAAGTTGATGAGTCATATAATAAAGTTATAAAAAAGAGTGATTAAACATCATCTAAGATTAATAACAACAGTGTCACAAAATCAATTTGATTTTATACTTGATTGCAACCATAAAAGTAATTCACCTACTAAGGAGATTAATAGAGAATTATAAAAAATGAAAACAATTCACCTACTAAAGAAATTAATAGAGAATTATAGAAAAAATAAGAGAGACCTTCGTATGATTTTTATAGACTTAAAAAATACCTATAATAGAGTGCCCAAAAATATCACACGGTGGGCGTTGGAGAAAAATAAAGTGACAAAAAGATATATTGATATGATAAGAGATATATATGATGGAGCCGCCACAACAATTAGATCACCTACTAAAAAAATAAGTAAATTTTCGATTACAATAGAATTACACTAATAATCGACTTTCAATCCTTACCTCTTTGCCTTAATTATAAATGAATTGACTAGATATTTTCATAATTATATTTTATAGAATATGTTGTTTTCTAATGATATTGTCTCACTAGATGAAACTAAAAATGAAGTCAACACTGTATTAGAAATGTGATTATAAACTTTGAAATCAAAAATATTTCGAATAAGTAAGAATAAAACTGAATATATAAAATATAATTTTTACAATAATAAGAGAATCAATAGTAAAAAAATAAAAAATCAAAACAAAAAAATAACTAATAGTGAATATTTTTGTTATCTGAATTTGATTATTAACAAATATGAAGATGTTGCAAATGATATAACCTATAGAATTTTCAATTAATTAATTCAAGAGCTTTTGGAGTTTTTTTTGTGATCAAGGATACCTGTGAGATTAGAAGAAAGATTTTATAAAACTACTATTAAACTAACGATTTTATATGAGACAAAATACTATATTATTAAAAAAAATCACATATATATACATAGATATATATAAGATGAATGTTACTAAAATGAGAATATTTATGTGAATGTTTGATAAGACTAAAAAAATAAAATTAAAAATAAAAAAAATCATAAAAATGTAATAGTCAAGCTAATTGAAAACAAATTGAGAGAAAAAGCAAGGTTGCACTAATTACATACAAATTGAGCAAAAACGCAACAAGATTGCGTATAATGAGAACATTAGGAGAAAAAATAAACCTAAATTGACATGAAATGACATATTAAAAAAACATATAAATTTATAAAAATTAACTAAAAATATGACCCTTAACGTAGCAGAATAGCATAAAATTTTCATATAATCAACCCCAATTAATTAGGACAAAAACATAATTCGGTTTAGTTGGGTAATCTAACTTTCTTTTTAATTTTTTCTAAAAAAATTTAACCTCTAAAACCTCAAGTTTTTTAGAAATCACAAACAAAGCTAAGGTTTGGTGAGCCCATAAGTAATAATAACTTATTTAACTAGTCTATGGAATGGAAAGATCCCCGTTGCAACTCCCCCACCCCTTTTTATGCTCGAGATGTCCGTTGAAAACGTATTTTGGGTAACACCCTTTTAAGTTCTAATGGTCGAGAGACTCCAAGACAGGAAGTACCACATTATGTACGATGATAACACGTTGCTCCACCGCAAATCCCTTTTGTCGTCTCTCGCAAACCTTTGGGAGCAGGTGGTATCACTCTCTGGCCAATTCACGTGGCCTGGTTGACGAAATTCGGCGACTTTCATTGTTTATTTGGTAAGATGTGACTGACGTAGGTACGGTCTAGTTAAGTGTTGTGATTAACCAACCGCACCGTCAAAGAAAAAGAACAGAAACCAAAGCAAAGCAAACGACAGGCTACCACGAAACAATCTTCCTAAGTTGGCATACAAATAAACTCCCTTCACTGCAGACAGCAATTAGTAGCACCTCTCTGGTAGAAACAAAACATTCGCATCCCCTTGGGAAACCTATGTTGAGATAGAACGGCAAGAACTCCAAATATTTTGCTAGATAAAGGTCGGAATTATCAAGACACAAATTTCATTTGAAAACGTCTAGGTAGTACACAGAATCCAGCTATAGAATACAACACAAAAAATGAATCCAACCATTCATGTGCATGTCAGGCCTACATGTATTGTAGATTCTCCATGTAGATGGGTAAAATTATTTTCTGCAATTGGTTCTACGACGTAGAAGAAATAAATTCATTTTAATGGCTTGATAACTGCCCCCACCCCCCCAAAAAAAAAAGCCTTCAAACCAAAACACACACCACAGATGGGCAATACTTCCAATAAATGTTTGTATAAAGTCAATAAAAAAGCGTATAAAATACCAAAAGAGTGCACAGTTTTATACTGTCAACATGATCATGATAAAGGTTTTTGCATACTTATTTTCTCAGTCAATGCTGTCCCACATTATGCATTTCAGAATCCAATGCGGTACATCCAAAACTCAAACATAAGCAATTAACAGACTTCAACCTGACGCTTGACCTTCACAGAATCAACAACTTAGACTTTGCTGAAGCTGCATTCAAGAGGAAAACATACACTTTAAAAATATGAGTAATCCTACAATATGATATTGTTAATGTCATGACAACAAGAGTATACCTTGCGTGATATTAAAACCATAACCAGACATTAATTTTGGTAACCTTCCATTATGATGAGAATAGAAACCATTTTGATGAGAATAGAACATGTTAGATGCAGATACGAACCAGGTCACTCTCTACAGTGACATACAAAAACCCACAATGTAAAATCATTAGTGTCACCGTCATCAAAATCTTGATTGGGTGCCTTCCATCTTCTGATTCTATATTCATACGCATTTCTACTATTACGAATGAACAAGCAAGACTAATATCCCAAACTTGATCCTTCCCCCAATGGAACTGAAAAACAATCCTATGTATTCTTTTCCAAACTTCTACAACGGTCAAAAAGACTCACTCCACATGGATAGGGATGCCCCTCGGTTGGGTTTGGTCAGTTTGGGGCCACTTCTACACCAATTTATGCAGATTTGTTGAATATCCTCACCTTGTTCATGATTGAAACATCAATTTTATTCTCTCAAATCTTATTCTCAGAGGGAGACAGCGAATGCTATAGATGCTAAGAGAGGAGCGTGGAGTGCCGGGTGCGGGAGTGGTGGCCCGAGTTGTGGATCCTGCTACCCAATCTGGATTTTAGAGAGAGAAAGAAGGGAGAAGGCAAAAAGAAAGACAAAGGTAGTTGGAGGACAAGAGGGGAGGCAACAGATAATGGAAGAGAGAGAGAGAGATGATGGGAGGGAGAGAGAGAGAGAGAGAGTGCAAGGGTATTGGTGACTAGTGCTAGAGCTGGGACGGGAAGAGGTCAGCATCATCAAAACGATGGCAGAAGCTAGTGATGACAGTGAGCAGCTAGCTGGAGATTGACATGGGAGGATTAGAGACAAATTAAGAAGAAATAGCAAGAAAGAAAAGGAGAAGAAATGAAGGCAATTATACTTCTCGAAAAAAAAATGAAGGCAATGGTGGTGACTGCATATGCTAAGGGGGTGTTTGTTGTTTGTAGCAGAAATTATGAACTTACAGATTATAGTTCAAAAATGTGATTGTGACTTTAAGCATAAGTTTGATATGTTAGTTAAAATTATAAACTTATAGTTTAATACAATAGAATTTATGTTTGTTGATTTAGAATAAGAAGCGCCAAGCAAAAAGCTATAGGCTCACTTGTTCAGAATTTTTAAACTTTTTGTTGAACAAAGCTATAAGCTATAATTTAGGTAGGAACAAAGACTCCCTAAGTGTGGGGGAGTGTGAGGGTGGTGGTTGGGCAAAGTGGAACAAATAGAGAAATAGAGAGCAAAAAAGAGACATTAAGGCTTCATTTAATAACTGGTGTAAGTTTGATGAGATTAGTAATGGGGTAAAATTAGTATAAGAATTATGAATGAAATCGGATTAGTAGTGAAGTCGGATTAGTTATTCACATGCTTGATTTACATGGAATTAGGTAATGAATTATACTGTACACGTTTGATTTGCACATGTGGAATTAGATTAAAATTATAGCTTGCCTATATTACGCCCCTATTTTTTCCTTTCCTTTTTCTTTCTTTTCTTTTTTTCCCCCCCTTCCTCTCAACCTATTCCTCCATTCCCTTTGGATTTCTGCTATCTCTCAAAATTGAAATCCAAATTTTAAGTTTCATCATTCAACATAGAGCAAACTGGGCCTTAAGCAAAAATGCATGTCTTCCAATTTTATCACTTAACCTTCCAAATTCATTGTCTTGTTCCATGCCACTGTTGCAACGAAAAATATGAAGAAGAAAATAGTTGTTCAAACTGCACTTTTTGATCTCAATGTTGGCAACGGAAGATGTGAACAAGGCAAGATAAGGAAGTCTCGCTTCATCATTTGAAACATTCAATGGCAATTTTGGTATTAAATAAATAGTACAAGGATAATATGGTAATTAAGGCTCCAAACCAGTTTGGCTGGTTGGCAATAACAAGTCTTGAAGAGGTTTAGTAATCCAACCAAAATGAAGGATTCATAGTCCAATTGACTAATAGTCCGATCCAAGCTTTTAAAATCAAACATGGTATTAACGGGCATGGTCTTACAATGAACATCAAACTAGGACTAAGAGTTAGATGCATATGAGAGGGACAGAGAACCAAATTAAAAGACAGGGAATGACATTTGTGGCTATGTTCACCACAAATGAAAGTTATGGTGGTGGTGTGGCTGGAGATGAGAGATATGTTGTGTCAAGTTAATATATAAATGTCAGTTTGATAAATACTCTAAATTTATTTGAGATTGAGTTGCCTAATGCCTTCATCCAGGTCAGGCTCAAGTTTAGTTTGGGCTTATGTAGCCAAGCGCAAGCCCAAAGTCTTAAAAACGCTACCTGGGCAATCAAAAAATTCTAGCTGGGCTCGCATTCAACCCCCTTGAGTTGCAGACCTACATATCGCTCCAACTCTACTAGTCCACTGTGCAGCAAGATAATTACATGCTCAACATAGTTTGCACTACAATTAGCAGAATCAGTCTTGATGACCACATGAAATCACGAGAAAGCTCTTAATTTTCAAAACACAGATCATCACTTTTATATAGGTGATATCATAAACTAGTCATTAAACACCATAGAGATGGCATAAATGGGTCATGTAGAAACTCCATATTCCAAATATAATGTCTACGAGAGAAACTCCATACCATTGAAGATATCTTCCAAAACGATGAGAAGATAAGCCCTCTAGCACCCACAGAATCCTTCCACAACTTTCTAGGCCATCCTGAATTTGCTAGGAAGAACTTTTCAAATGCTCTAATTTACTAGTTATGCTTAACCTAGATTCAAAGCATGCTTCCATAAGTTCTTCATCAAGGCACTATCTTCCATGGCAATATAGGATCAAACTGTAGCCATCGTGATCCTCTACCCAAACTTCAAGCATAGATCCCTTTCAGTTATATATTTAAACAAACTTAAAAATACAAAGCTTTCACATCAGTTGTTAACAGTGCCATCCCTCCCACCATCTGAAAAAATGTTGGTTTGTTTTGAGTATACAAAAAGGAGATTTCAGCATCAAAATCGTCAAGGCTACCATCAACTAATTAGCATGAACATGCCATTAGATACGCTCTACATAATAAAATAGTTAGAAATGAGATCTAACTGTTGGGATGCTAATACAAAAAAGTGAGTGTTTGCTTTGTATTAAAATGCTCAGAGTTGGTCCAGTTTCCAATTTCATACCTCCCTTTACCTAAGTAGCATTGACACGAACATGCAACACAACTTGGTCAGAATATGAATATGCTAACACGTCGATTTCTAAAAAAATACTAGACACAACACATCTGGAATACCTAAATTTCTTTTATATATTTATTAAATCATAAATATATTTATTCAAAAGGTAATGAAAAGATACAACATATCAATATTAAATTAAAAAGTCATATTCATATATTCCATCTTATAAATGTTTTAAAACGCATCTAGTGTGCATAAGTTGCATTTTGAAGAACGCAAATTATTATTAGTATAAAATAATTCATCACATAGGGCATGTTCAGCAAGTTCAAGATTTGTCGTCAAAGTGTCCAAAAAGGGTCTAATATATTATAATTTTGTTTTTCAGTTAAGACGCATTTCCAAGGAATGTCAACGTCGGACACAACACACCTCTTTTGTAAAAGTTCATATGCTTCTTAGCCCTACGCCCTTGGAAACTAGGGACTTATGTTAAGCAATTTCATTTTCTTTAGTCTTTACTTGGAAATGAACATGTCAAGGACTACTAATGAAAGATAAGCTGACAAAGTTACCAATCACATGACAAATACAAATGCTTCACATGACATTTTCTTTAATTGATGAAGTGATACATCAATAATTTTCCCATGACAAAAGGAATAGTACCAAGAAGAAGAAGAAGAAGAAGAAGGTTGGGTCTTCTAAGTTATGTTTGATGTGACAATTATTCTTCACCTTCACTTTTATGAGCCAGCAGCCACCTCTTTTTTCATAAATTATTAATTCTCACGAACTTTTCTGTGTAACCTATGTCAAGTGGGGAGACTTCTAGAGTAAGGTTTTCATTTTTCATTTTTCATTTTTCATTTTTCATTTTTCTCCTTTCGAGACAAAACTCTTACGTCTCAACCAAAAATTGTAAGATCAAGGGTAGAACCTATGTACACATAAACTATACAAGGACCTCCTTTGAAATAATATCGGACCAATATTTTAAGTAAGACACCGCCGCCTAGAATCAAGAAAGCCCATGCTTAACAGGTGGCACTTGTTCCCTTGTGCGGCTAGCCGTAAAGAACCAAGCAAATTTAGAACTATCCATCCAATGAACACAGAGAAACATAGATCTCTTTAATTAGCAATAGTTACATGTCTATCAACTCGGAGATTAAATTTGTGGCATTATTAACAGACAAACAAGAATTGGTTTGCTACTTAAAGTCAAAGATCGTTAAAATGTGGTAGCCAAATGGCAATTCACTCTCATTGATTTCATAATCCCACCCCCCCCATCGCACGGCCACAAAACATATCCACATGAAGAAACTCATATATTGCACAAATAAAAGACAATTGCTGAAAACTCTTTACAATTGCTAATAGATTCACCAAATTAAAAATTGGCATACAAGTTTCCCAATAGTTGTACTGATCATTATGTAAAAATAATAATAACATTTCAAACCAATGCCATCTTTCTCTGCTTGGGGAATGTAGAAAGTAAACAGAAAACAAGATTTAGATCCTCAAAAACGTTAACTACTCACACAACTACGTTCATGGAGGACTTTTGGAGATCAGACAAGCAGGAAAAACGAATCCCCCAAAATAAAGAGTTTAGGCACGTTTTGTGACTTATCGTGCAGCAATTACTTTAGGTAATGTTTCTGAAAATTATTGCTCGCCGTGGTTTTCATTATCAATTCCATCGTTTCTACTCCCAAACACCTCCCTAGATTTTATTTTCCATTCCTTTTTGGACTAGTTTTATATCAAATCAGAGATTCAGAATGAGTCTAAAGCCAATATAATCGACTAGAAGTGTTGATAAGGAAAGTACCCGTAGATAGGAGGGAAATAACGGAGAATGGATCAATCAGTGGCCGCCATGTTCCTTGGCATGCTGCTGGTGCTCGAGGTGGCGACGCTCCTCGGGGAGAGCGACGAGGTAGGAGAAGATCATGCCACCAAAGCAGACGTGATATAGAGGTTCGATCGAACTGGTCAGAATATACTTGGAGTGGTAGTTGTCGAGGCCCCTCTTGATCGCATTCTTGGCATAGTCGATGCTGAACATTGGCTTCAAGTGCGCTGGAACCTCCTTCACCTTCATCCCTCTGATCTCGTTGTAGAAGCTCCTCATCGCCATTTTGTCAGGGAGATAGAGATCTGAAACCCAAACCCTAATCCTAACCCTAGGTTTTCCTTCTTGGCGTTCGCGGATGATCCTCTCTTGGCACCTCCTGTGGATGGTCCGTCTGTTCTGCTACTATTGTGCAATAGCGCCTTGCCACGACACGACCATTTTGTACTATAGTAAGGCAAAGCACTATTTTTATTTTTATTGCGTCTCGACTTGACATATATATTTTTATTAATTAATTTTTTTATTATATAATATTTAAAGAGATACCTATTTTAATTACAAATTAAAGTGGTTGAATATCAATAGATAGGTGACGAAATTATATTGGTTTTAAAAAATAAATAATAAATATTTTTTGGATCAATAATATTTAAATAAATATAATTCAATGAGGTGATTATTAATCATTGGTGTTCAATTAAATTAATATTTTTACACAACCTGATAAGTAAACAATTTGAATAATAATATTATACCCGAAATTAATCCTATCAAAATAGCAAACATGGTTCAACAAATTTATTATTCCATTTTTGTTTCTCATAAAAAAATAAGAAATTAATTTATATATTATTTTTATACTACACGTAATAGATTATATAAATACATATATATTACTTATAATGTATATTGTGTGGTAATATTATCTAAATAATACATAATTAGATACATATTAAATAATGTATCACATAATACATGTCTATGTATTATTATGCCTCACTTTGTGATCTTTACAAAGAACAATTCTTTTGAGGTAAAAAATATTAAGCTATACATATTAATGAGAATATGTTGAATTTATGTTTATTTACTCTGTTCATTCATGTACATTTGGGAACCAAAATCACCATTTGCTGTTATTCCCATCAATATGTCCAGCGTGAGACCTTATTCTGTTAGTTGACTAAGGGGATCATTTGCTGTTATTCCCATCAATATGTGCTGCATGAGACCTTATTCTATTAGATGACTAAGGAGATCCTTTGAAGAGAAGACCAAATTTATAAGAAAGATTCAGCTAGAGATGTCATGGAGACTCATTACTATTTATAAAAAATTAGTGTTTTATTAAAGAATGAAATATTGGTGATTATCCACAGTCTTTTGATTTCAATATCTCTATTGTTTTATCTTTAGAGTTTGTTCTTGTGTATAAAGTAATTTATTTTATGTTTTCGCTAATTATAATATGGTTATAATGGTATTCTAATCTTAATGAGAAGTAAAAAGTAAAAGATTCTATATTTTAATATATTAATAGTAATAATAGTCATCATTTTAAACGAATACATCATTTTACTTGTAGGTAATACGTCGAGTGGTCATTAATAGAGATGGACATAGGTCGATTTGAGTCAGTTTGAGCTTTAACCTAGAATCGAACCAATCAAGATTAATTCTTAAAAAATGAACCAAAAATCGAACCATTTAAACTTTAAAATCAACCCATTCCAACTTATTTTAGCTCGGGTTGGTTCGAGTTGAACTGCGATTTCATCAGAATTCAGCTTTAAATTTATCAGCAATTAATCCAAGTGCATAATCAACAAAGACGTTGAATCACAATAATCAAATGAATGGCGATCAAATGGTTTCAGGGTTCAACCTTCCCTTCAATGTTGAAAGCAGCAAATTAAGTTCAAGGAAAGAAGTCTTCTAATTAGAGCTAATGGCTAGAAATCTAAGGTTTTGCATCTTCACGACGGAATAGCTGGAGCGGGGAGCTCTAATTGACATTTTGAATTCTTCCTTTCAACTAAGTTATTTAGTTTTTATATATATATATATATATACACTTTCGGGTTTCAGATTGAATTGGTTTTAAAAATTATCAATCAAAGGACCGATCTAACCATATTGATTCGAAAATTTTTAAACCCAGAACTAACCGATCTTCTTAGTACAATCGAACCAACTCAACACAAAAAGATCGAGTTAGATTGGTTCATGCGTTTTTCGATTCCCTTGAACATCCATAGTCAATAAGCCTTACCTTATCTTATGCACTATTACTAGTTATTACTCATTCTAATACATTGATTTGGCTTCACCAAATACTAAATGAAAGCTTTTCGAGACGATAGAAAATTAGATTTTTAATCCATTGAATCGAACCGTACTTAAAATAGAATTAATATGAACAATTAAAACTAAAATAATGCAATTTAAAAGAAAATTAAATATACACAAACACGCCCTTAGAAGAGTCTTAATTTTTGAAGCAATTAGAATCATCAATATTCAGTCATTCACAGGCGCATTCCAAAAGGCGCACGACAGCTTGCTCGACGGTGTTTTGTTTTTGTTTTATTTTTTTCGCGCCTTACTAACTCCTCCAGGTGCTCGAAAGATACAAAAACAAATATAACCATTCGATTTTTTTTTTTTCTAACCCATGAGTGATTTGGAAATTGGGCCTAACATAGACCCCTACATATTGCGCCTTTCATAGGCTGTTGACAGAACTTTTTTGTTTTTTTTGTTTTTTTTATAATTCCATTATCCAACTGGTTAAAATAATTTCAATTTCGATATAAATTTTTTTTATTGAAAATATTAATAGAAATTTTTTTTCTTCCTTTTTATCTTTGTCTTTATCGATTTGAAAAGGCAAAAAAATTTTCTGTCGAATTTAATTAATATTTTTTTTCTTTTCTCGCCATTCTTTAGCATTGTAATTTGATATAATAAAATATAATTCAGTCATTATTGATTTATAAAGTTATTCCTCAATCATTTGAAAACCTGAATCATACATATCTTGAACACTTTCAATTTTTTCTTCACTGTTAGCCATTATTTGTTGGTCAATTACGAGAGAAATTTTTACAGATTATTAAACTTATAGTATAGGTTGTTCAATTTTTCAAGAATTAACTTGTGGTTTAAGTTGTTTAATCTTATACAAATCAACATGTGATTTAGATTGTTCATTCCTACAATAATTAACCTGCAGTATAAGTTATTCAATCCTATAAAGATCAACTTGTAGTGGAGAATGATTCACCTCGTAAAGAGACTTATAATATACTGGTGATGGGAGATAATATAGCTCATAATAAGAATTATAATATACTGGTAATTAAGAAAAATAAATCTCATAACGAGAATAATAAAATACTTGTTGTTGGTAATCCATTGTGGGAACTAATGATTGTTCTTGAATTTCTGCATATACCTTTAATGGTGGCAAGTTGAAACTTGTTATTTTTTTGTGTTGAACTGTTGCGTATATTGCTCAATATTCGAACCCATTCATAACTCTCCTTATTGCTGCTATCATCTTCATTTCTTCTGACTTAATACGATGTTCAACTGAGCGTGCCAAAATTTGTTAACCAAAAACAAATTAATCTTCTTCGAAAGAGAAAATTCTTCAACGTATCAAGCAATTGCTTTAGGTCCTTTGCCTTATTTTAGGATTTCGTCAGAAAAATCATAGAAAATGCGATGAAAAGTAATAAAAACGAGTTTTTATTACTTTGATGGAGAACCGATTACAAAAATTATAAACTACTCCTATAAACTTGTAAAGAAAATTACAAAAAAAGTAAATAAAACATAAAAGAAAAATAGAGGCAGACTGCCGTTGTACGTATAGATCCTTTATAATGATTACAAAACTAATATAAATAGAAAACTCTATAAATAACTTCCTGCAACATTTATTAACTTTTCACTACTTAAGCACGTTTCTTACTATTTGAGCATTTAATTTTTTCTAATCGTTACTCTTCTATTTAGTTATCATTTGTCATTTTCAAAAATAATCAATATGGACATTTTAAATATAATATTATTTTTTATCAAGTTTTTATAATATAGGGTAGGCTATAAATAAAAAATAATATTTTTAATATAAAATTATAAAATATGATGTAAACAATAGTTTCTCTCCATAAGAATTGGTAGAATTATAGATCCACGAAGTAATGAATTGTAGATCCAAGAATTGGTATCTCCTGTGGTAACATTTTACATTCCACAATTTACACAACAACATAACAAAGTGTATCGAACAAAAATTGGGAAAGAAAGACTATGTTGCATTAGTATACTAAACTGTGTATACGATGAAAAAAATATTTAGAATGGGTGAAGTTCAATCTTAAAATCTATATGGAATTAGAGTGAAGACGAATGATACACGTTAGACTAAAATTAGGATTACAAATCATTACTTTCACAATAGAGCGACACCTTTTTGAAAATTTGTTAATTTTATGAGAAGATTTTTGTATTAAAAATATGCTTTATTCTCCGTTCCGTCAGTTTGGATAAAAAATTAGACAGTGTATTTAAATTTAAAAATTATAGAAGGTTCAGTGATTATTATGAAAAGATCAAAAAATTAACTCGCACATGGACAAAATTATAAGAGAGTGAAATAAATTTAACCTTACAAGAGAGTAAAGTAAAATTTAACCCTTGATATTTTTAGTGACACGTGACAATGGGGTGAATTAGGGCGTGCGTTTCTATAATTCTGACTCACAAATTTAATGACTGAAATTTTGGTGATTTTTATTTATGGCATAACAAATTTGATTTTGAGATAAAAATACATTGATCTTCCATGAGATTTGTAATTAATACATAAGTATTTAAATAATTTAAAAAATTACAGTATCCATCATGAATTTTTTGGTCTTATTGCAAATTTATCTATTCCATTACTCAAACAGTTAGTTGAAGTTGATGTAAACAATTAAAAATACTAAAACACTAATTTTACTCAGCTTAAATGTTAAATTAGTGTTTTACTCATGTTAAAACACTAATTAAAATTAGTGTTTTAAATCCTCTCTGTTATTGATGTAAACAATTAAAAATACTAAAATACTAATTTTAGGCATGTTTAACCCTTCTAATTCCTCTAATTAAAAATACTAAAATGCTAATTTTTCGCATGTTAAACCCTTCTAATTCCTCTAATTAAAAATACTAAAACACTAATTTTACTCATGTTAAACCCATACTAAAACACTAATTTTACTCATGTTAAACCCATCTAATTCCTCTAATTAAAAATACTAAAACACTCATTTTACTCATCTTAAACCCATCTAATTCCTCTATGCAGTTGATGTAAATAATTAAAAATACTAAAGCACTAATTTTAATCATGTTAAACCCTTTTAATTTCCACCTGCTGTTGATGTAAATAATTAAAAATACTAAAGCACTAATTTTAATAATGTTAAACCCTTCTAATTTCCACGTAAAAATGCTAGTTTAGTAATTCATGTATATAATAATTTAAGAAAAACTTGTAATTTCTTAAAGCACAATGGTATTGGTATACTGAATACAAATTCTAGGTGAAATTTTTGTATTTTATATTTTATTTTTGTTAAAATATTAAATTAATTGTTAAAATATTAATTTTATTTTTTTTATTTTTTTATTTATTATATTTTTTTATTTAACAAATTTATCTATAAATAGGAATATATATTATACATTTCAATATATATAAAAAAATATATACAATATTTTTCTTTTCTTAATTTATTCATGTTTCAGAGCCGCGCCTCTTTCACTCGCCGCCGCCACCACAGCGATCCTCACCACCAACCGCCAGTGCTTTTGACCTCCAAGGTCGCGACCACCAATCGCACCGCCACTGACGCCATCAGTCGCCGCCGCAGGGAGTGGAGATCGTCCACGGTCGTGAACGCTGATCATCCACAGTCGCGCGGAACCCTCATTGCCGCAGCCCACGGTCGCCGCCGCAGCCCACAGCGCCACTTGCAGTTGCACCTCCGCTCACTGCCGTAGCCCACAGTCGCGCCGCTGCTCACCGCCGCTCACAGTCGCTGCTCACCGCCGCTCACAGTCGCTGCTCACCGCCACTGCTCACCGCCGCTGCTCACCACTCCACCACCGGCACCACCGCTGCTCCCAGTCGATCCACGACCGCGCTGTTTTCCCGTGCCGAGTAACAAAATCCTCGCCGCCGGCGTGTCCTAACAAATCCGTGCCGAGTAACACTTCACCGCTGCTCACCATTCGCGTCGCCGCCGCTTGCCATCGCCGCCTGCCGTCGCCGCCTGAAGAACCGCCGCCTTCCATCAGAAGGCAGAAACCCTAAATTGAATTTTCCCTAACTGCTGCGCTGCACACCCCAAACCCATCCCAAACACATACTCCCAGCCCTTTTTCCTCCCCCATCCTTTTAAGCCCACGCTCACCCATCCTTTTAAGCCCAGCCCAGCCCTTTTCCTCCCCATCCTTTTAAGCCCAAACTCACCTATCTTTTTAAGCCCAACCTCTTTTCGGTCCTTTATTCATATATTTCTTTTTAGCTATTTAAAAAAAAAAAATCTCAATTAACTTCGACTCTCGATTCCATTGTTCGTCCTATTGATATTATATTAGATGGATCCAATTATAGTATATAGGCTCAAAACATGAAGGTTTTCTTGAAAGGACGTAGACTCTGGCGCTATGTGACTGGAGCCATTCCTGAACCGGTACAGACCAGCAGCGAAACGAAAGAGGCATTTGCAACTCGTTTGGAAAACTGGAACAATATTCACTACAAGATTCTGTTTTGGCTCATCAATACCTCTATTCCATCCATCAACAGTCTTCTTTCAAAACTTGAGAATGCTATGGTCTCACTCAAAAAGGTTATCGCTGTTATGATTCCATAGCTAAACGTCTTCGTATTTCCCGTCATGTAGAGTTTTGGGAACATAAGATGTTTACGATTCTTTCTCCATTTTTACAATCTTCTTCTAGTTATTCTCCTATCTTTACTGATCATCTATTGCTTTAGTCCTTGATTTCTCTGCGGAAATACTGAGCTCATCAGACAATCCTTCTTCGGCCATTCTTGAGTCCTCTGACACGCCTGCTAATGTTCCTGATACATCCACTGCACTCGAGCCCATCCAGGTACCTGCACTCCGTCAATCTACTAGAGTAAGAGCACCTCCTTCTCATCTTCAAGATTATCATT
>JAOTRH010452079.1:0-30312 GCA_034768845.1 Heliamphora exappendiculata | reverse complement strand
GAACGGCGGTTTTGGGTGGGGCTTGGGAACGGCGGTTTCGAGGGCAATTTTGGGGTGGGACAGTGGTTTTGAGGGCGGTTTTGGCGTGAAACGGTGGTTTTGCGTTAAGTTAAACGGAATTTTTAACGGTTGTGGTCTCTTTGATGTTAAAATTAAACCTGATTGGAGGTTTCTGCAATTTTTGAAACTATATGGGAGGTTTCTATTTTTGTCAAAAAGCTCAAGAGTGGTCAGTGAAATTTACCATAATAATAATAATAATAATAATAACAACAACAACAACAACAACAATAATAAATACCTCTAACAATAATATTTACAATACATATTTATCTAAAAAGTTATTCACAATATATATCACTAGCAACTAAAATCATAGATGCTCTATTTTTATATAAATTATATGAAATTCATATAATTTTAAATATATATAATTAAATTTTTTCGTATGTAAAAACAAGATAACTAATATATGCCTTATGCGGGTCGAATTGGATTGAATTAATGATGAATTGAAAAAATATAGTTCGCAACCAGCTCAGTCTCCCCATTTTTTTAAACTTAACCCACTTATCCACATAAATTGCACGTATTTTTGTGAGTTAAAGCGAGTTGACGAATTATTTGTACACTCCTACTTTCAACCATCGCCACCTCTACCTACATGTCCAACACAAGTCATACTCACATCCATTGCCACCGAAGCCCACCAATAACACCTCTGATCCACGAGAAATTATTCTATGAGTAGTGAATACCACTTTAGCATATTGATAAGGTATGCCTAACTAATACATGCATGCTATGTACTTTTAATGTAGGATCATGCTGACGTATAATAATCATTGGTTCTCTATTGTAGGGTCATTCTCTAAACTTACGAATACATGACATGCATTTATTAGTTGGACACACCACATTAACATGCTAATGTGGTGTTCTATATCCACTGAATAACTCTACCGATCCACCGTCTACTGCCTCCTTATCAACTCTCACAACCTGAACCACCTAAAAAATACCCAATCAGCCTCTACCACAATTATGGAAAATTGACGACGATGGTGGGCGATAACGTGAGAAATTGAGGGTGATTGAGACCACCATGAAATTGCTCCACTACCATTAGGATTTTGGTGGTGGTGGTGGTGGTGGTGGTGGTGGAGGAGGGAGAGGTGAGGTGATTGTGGGGGTGAGGAAGGGCATCAAGTACGGGGAGAGAGTAGAGGAGGGGTGATGATTGCAGTATGGTACTGTGTTCTACTATAGTGATTTAGGCCATTGTTTACATTTTTTCAGTTGAAAATTTTGAAATTGTAGAGAGTTTTCAAAGAAAGACCCTTGGAAGAGAGAGTGAGAAAATTGCTAATGTAATGAGTGGTGGTGGTGGTTGGTGGTGGTAAGGGGTGGGGAAAATTGCAAATCTTTGGCAACCGATTTTTATGTGTTGAGAAGTAAACTTGGCAATCTAACTTGGAGGTGCATAAATGAAGACTAACAATAGATAGAATCATGAATGGTAGGTAGATTAATTACAAAGGAGGTGCATTAATAGCCTACAAAATTAGATGGGAACTTAAATGCAATGTTATCATCTAAAGCCTATAAACATGTATTTTTGGTATGTGTTCAATTGTGAAAAAATATAGAGAAAGCAGAAGAGAAAAAGAGAGTAAGAAAGTGAGATTTGTGAAATTCTTGTATTTGAGATGTGATTCAATGAAAGTGTGTTTGCTTTCAGATTTTATTTCAGAGTGAGTGAGAAATCACCATTAGTGAATTCTAAGTATATTATTTCCCACCAATAGTGGTGTTAGAGCTTAGAAACGAGTTTGTTGGTCCTTCGTATTGATTCTGTCCAGAAATCAAGATATTGAAAATTCAATTTTAAAGATACCAAAAGCTAGAGCTCGTCGATACGAGTCCCGTGATATATTATAAGAAGCAATTAGATTCAAACGAGTCTATACGAGTCATTAAAAGTTCTAAAATTAATTTTCACACGTCAAACCTGTCCTTCCTGCTTTGCCCAAATGTGCACCACAGATCACATTGTCTTCTCCAGCGAAACAAGAAAAGGCCCATGTGTAGAATCACATGGCCCGAAATTTGTGCCTTCAGCTTCGCTGCTCATGACCGTTGCAAATTTTAATCTAGAGCAATATTTTTGCTCAATTTTTAATCGGTCCCAAATTGGTATAGATTCATTTTTTTACTGGTTTAGCTATATTTTTGCTCAATTTTTGGTGGTTATGACCGGTTCTAACCATTTTGGACCATCCTAGAACTGTCGGATCAAATTTATCTGATTCAGCCTTCAAAATTGTGAAAAGCTATTTAACATTTTAAATTTGACCGATGGCTGCCCAAACCACATTTTCTCAACCTCAATTTCCACGATTGTACAAAGATACCCATGAGAATTGGAGTACTCTACGGCTCACAAGATGTGGAATTCAGTTGACAAAGGCTATCAAGAACCTGCATCCTAAGAAGATGAAGATAAATTGACTGAAGCTAAGAAAATCATACTGAGAGATTCTAAAAAGAAAGATGAGAAGGCGTTATACTTGATTTATCAAGATATTGGTGAGGTAAGCTTTGAGAAGATCTACTCCACTACCACGTTAAATGAAGCTTGGGAAATTCTTCGAAAGTCAAATTGAAGAATTGAGAAGACGATGAAAATTCAGCTCTAGGTACCAAGAGCTATATGAACGACAATGAGTCAATTAATGAATACTTTACTTGAATATTGGCTATTATCAATCAAATTCGAAGATATGGAGAAAAGATTGAAAATGATCTTTAAAAAAAATATTGCAATCTCTTAGTCCAAATTCGAGCATGTTGTCGTAGCAGTCGAAGACTCCAAGCACCTTGATAAAATGACTGTGGGTGAATTGATGGCCACTATGGAGATCCACGATTAACGAATCAACAAGAAGGAGACCTCAAGTTCCCTTGATCAAGCTCTTCAACCTAAGCCGACATCCAAGAAGAACAAAGAAGAGAAAATGGGGACATCTCAAAGAGGTCGTGAATATCGTGGACGAAATTTTAACCTATGAGTAAGTGGAAGCAGAGGTTCTTATCAAGGAGAAAGAAATCAACAATCGTTCATTCCTAAAGGACGAGTAAGAGGCAGAAGATATGGTTTTAGCAACTGGTAGAACTATCACAAAAGTAATGTGCAATGTTACAATTGTCATAATTATGGGAATTATGGCAACAAGTGTCGATCAAAGGCGACTGAAGTTTAAGTGAGCAATCAAACAATGTAGAGAAAGAGACTAATGAAGTGAAACCAATAGTGCCATTGGCTCATCATGTCGCAACTGAAGATCAAAACGTGTACTTCGTAAATACTGGAGCCAGTAATCGCATGTGTGACCTAAACAAAATGTTTGTTGAGCTTTACAAGACTATACAAGGACAAGTTTCATTTGGAGATTCTTTTTAAATTCTCGTAAAAAGTAAGAGATTACATACTTATCAAGTTTAAGAATGGTGACCGTGATTTCATATCTAATGTCTATTATGTGCCAAGAATGAAAAATAATATCACGAGTCTAGGATAACTCCTAGAAAAAGAATATGACATAAATCTGAAAAATTATCATCTCACCATAAAAGACACATGGCGACCCCATTGCTTGTGTGAAGATGTCCAAAAATAGAATGTTTTCTTTACACATCCAACATGATACCTTGAAATGTCTTAGTGCCATTATCAAAGACAAAGATTAGCTATAACATTTGAGATTTGGGCATCTAAACTTTGAAGGATTGAAGCGATTGGCAAGCAAGAATACTGTAAAAGGCTTGCCCTAAATTGCCCATCCAAGTGAAGTTTGTGAGAGCTATGTACTTGGGAAGCATCATCGAACCAACTTTTCAAAAGAAGTGAACTAGAGATTGTCAAAACCGTTAGAACTCGTATAGACCGATGTTTATGGTCCGTTAAATCTAATGTCAATTGAACAAACATGTACTTTCTCAGATTTATTGATAGTTTCAGTAGGAAGACTTGGGTATACTTTCTCAAGAGAAAGTTTGAGGTGATCAATGTTGAGTTCAAAGCATTAGTTGAGAAGCAAAGTAGCTCCTATATAAAGACGTTGCGATCAGATTAAAGAGGAGAGTATATGTCTGATGCCTTTTAGAAGTACTGCAAAGAGAACGTGATTAGGCATCAGGTGACACCAACCTACACGTCATAGCTCAATGGTGTTATACAAAGGAAGAACTGAACAATTCCTGATATGGCAAGAGCATGTTGAAAGATAAGGGACTGCACAAAGAGTTTTGGGCTGAAGCAGTTTCATGTTCTTTCTATTTACTCTATAGGTGTCAAACTAGAAGTCTTCAATCCAAAACACCACAAGAGGCTTGGAGTTTATACAAGTGTCAACTACTTCAAAGTTTTTAGAAGAATAGCTTACGCTAAGATTCTGGTGGGAGAAATCTAACGCAATACAATATACATGCTCGGTGGTCCAGAAAATATATCTTTATTAATTTTCAACAATTACAATAAATTGAAATTACAGAAAATAAAATACAAAAAATAACATGAACAGAATATGCAAACCGAGTCCTGCAAATGCAGTTTCCATAAGAATGATTCACCGCCTACCGAGGGTGTTGTAGGTTTTCTACTAGCGTCACTCTCCTAGGATAAAACGGCTGACACGATCGTTGGAACACCACCAAGGATCGGCTACGAACGCACTTCGTCTGTCTTTCTCTCTCTCTCACAGCTTGCAATCAAAATATGTATCTCACCTCTTCACCTTACCTCTGTACTTGCTGCTGTATTTCTCTCTACTGAAAACTGAATGAGTTGATAGCTTATATAGAATTTCTTTCCTAGAGGGGTTATAAAAGAATCAATAGCCAATGAATTGTATTAATTCTCAAAATTCATTTGTCAATTGATTGGCCAATTCAATTGCAAATAAATTCTGCTATTGAATTATGAAATTCAATGCCAATTGAATTCACAAAATTCCAACAGATTCTTGAAGCTAGAATGACCAAGTTTGATGACAAAGGAACAAAAATGTATCTTTGTCAGTTACGGTGATAGAATAATGAGATATAAGCTCTATAATCCCATTACCTAGCAAGCAATAATGAGTGAAGATGTGATATTCGAAGAAGATGAAACTTGGAACTTGAGAGATAACAAAACTATTTGAGTAAAAGGGGTGCATTAAACCAAAAAAAATACACAAGGAGAGGTGCAGAGATATAAAGCAAGACTTGTCGCAAAAAGCTGCAAACAGAGAGATGGAATTGACTATAAAGAGGTATTTGCTCCTATTGCTCGCTTAGAGACTATCAAATTAATAATTTCACTTGATGCACAAAAGAAATGCAGATGTACCGACTAGATATGAAAACAACATTCGGAATGAATTTCTACAAGAATAAATCTATATAGAACAACCTTTCGGATATGATCAAGAAGGACAAGAAGATAAAGTGTCAATGCTCAAGATAGCTTTAAAGCAAGCTCCTCTTACTTGGAATACTATAATTAACAAGTATTTTCAGAAAAAAATAAATTCAAGAAGTGCCATATGAGCATGCGCTCTATCTAAAGATGGATGCAGATGGAAATACCTTGTTAATTTGCCAGTACATGGATGACTTAATATTCACGAAAAATAATCTAGCCATTTTTTAAGAGTTCAAGAATAGCATGGTTCGATAGTTTGAAATGATAGATATTGACTTGATGGGTCATTTTCTCATAATAGAAGTGAAGTAAAGAGAAGATAGAATTTGTCTTTCAAAGTAGCAATGCGAAGGAGATCCTAAAGAAGTTCAACATGGAATCTTATAACCTAGTGACTACACCAGTAGAAGTTGATTGGAGCTCAAAAAGAGTGAGACTGGTGGAGTTGACCCGACATACTTTAAAAGTTTAGTTGAAAGTTTAAGGTACTTGACTTGTATCAAGCCAGATATACTTTATGGAGTTAGATTGGCTAGCAGGTATATAGAAGCACCAGATCAATCTCACCTGAATGCAACAAAAAGGATACTTTATTATCTCAAAGGTACTCTTAGTGATAGTTTGCTTTGCACATCGACTGATGATTTCAAACTTGTTGGCTACTCCAATAGTGATTAGGGAAGTGATTGGGATTAAGGAAAAAGTACAACGTGTTTTACATTTTTTTATGGGAGATACCGCATTCACCTCGTTATCTAAGAAGCAAGCAATAGTGGCATAGCCCACTTGTGAAGCTAAGTATGTTGCTTCTAACTCAGCTGTATACCATACTATTTAGTTGTAGAATGTTCATAAACATCTAGCCTTTCCTCAAGAAAGGCCCCGAGAGATTTATGTTGATAAGCTCAACAATAGCACTAGCCAAGAATTCCATGTATCACGAAAGGAATAAGCAAATTGATACACATTATCATTTCATTAGAAAATATCTTAAGAACAATGACGTTGAGTTGATTCATTTCGAGGCATATGATCTGATTATTGATATCCTTACAAAGCCACTGAACAATGACGTGTTTAACATACTAAAGACTGTGCTTAGTGTGTAAATATTTGGAGAGCCAAGTTTAAGAGGAGTTGTTGGGAAGTAAACTTGACAATCTAACTTGGAGGTGAATAAATGAAAACCAACAATAGAATAGATAGGCAATCATGAATGGTAGTTAGATTAATTACAAAGGAGGTCTATGAATAGCCTACAAAATTTGCTAGGAATACAATTGTAAGGTTATCATATAAATCCTATAAATTTGTGTTTCTTGTGTGTGTTCAATGTGTGGAAAAATAAGAAGAAAGCAGAAGATTAGAAAAGGAGAGTGAGGAAGTAAGATTGGTGCATCTTGTTTTTGAGTGTTGTGATTGAATAAAAGCGTGGGTTTACTTTCAAATTTTGCTTCGGAGTGAGTTAGGAATCACCATAAGTGAATTTCAAGTATTTATTTCCCACCAACACTCTACACTTGGCTTTCTATTAACAATGGTGGTTTGGGCTGAAAAAATGTGGTTGGGATGATTTGAGTGGGTTTTCTGGGGAGTGGTGGTTGATGGTGGTTCGTTAATTGGTTTGGGATTCTGCGGTGACTTGATGGTGACGGCGTTGCCATTGTGGTAGTGATGAAGTACTGAGATGGTGATTTGATGATGACGATGCTGCTGTTGTGGTAGTGAGATGGTGTCATGCTCGGGTTAAATATTTTTTAACACTAATACAGTATATTTGACTAAACTTATTATATATCTTAACATTAGAACATAGGACAACATGCTTATAAATGGTCAACCTGTTTATGACACGCCAAACACGAATCAAGAAACCTGTTAAATATGCTATGAATTAATGTATGTATAACTTGTTTATAATCTGTTAGTCTTCAATTAATAACCTATAATACCTATTGACTTTTAACCTATTTAATTCAAATTTTCAGCCTTTTTTCGGATGCTAAAAAAGTTTGACTTTTAAAAGATTTAGCTTTTTTTTTAGAAAAAATAAAAAAAAATTAGATTGTTTGGAATAATTTTGTAAAGTATTTTTTTTTTGAATTTTTTGTTAAAATGTCTAATATGGATTTATTTCTTACTTTTAAGTAATAGTGTTTAAGATAATGGCACGACTTCTTATTTTTGAAAATATAGTTAACTTTTTAATTGAGGGTATTACACTTATTTCATTTCAAAAAATATTACAGTGTTTGAGCTGTATATAGGTTTTTTTTCTTCAAAGAAGAAATGAAAAAATTAATAAGCTTTTTAAAGATGCCAAATAATTTAACTATTTTAGAAAGAAAAAAAGTTAGCTTTTCAGATATGTCAATGAAGATAGTGGAATCCTAAAGAACAATGACGGTGCATATGAATCAAATTAATAACAGCATAGAAAACAGAATAACATAACACAAAAGAGTCAGCTTTTAAGATAAATAATTTGGTTTCTTTAAAAATCCAACTAATTTTGGCTTTTACTTAAAAAAAAATACCTACACTCATTCTAAGCATACTAACTTTTGTTGGGAGAAATATAACGCCATAAGATATGCTCGGTGGTTCAGAAAATACATGTTTATTAACTTTTAAAAATTACAATAAACAGAATTTACAGAAAATAAAATTACAGAAATAATATAAACAGAATATGCAAACCGAGTCCTGCAAATGCAGTTTTCTTAATAATAATTTACTGCATACTAAGGGTGTTGTAGGTATCTCCACCGGCGTTACTCTATCAGGATAAAACGGTTGATCCAAATATTGGAACACCACCAAAAATCGACTACTCGAACGCATCTCGTCTGTCTTTCTCTCTCACACAACTTGTAATTATAATATGATTTTTCTCTGTTCTTTTTTCTCTCAATGTATTCTATTTCTCAACTTACCTCTGTTATGTACATATCCAGAATACTAGAGGAGTATATATATATAGAATTTCTCTCTTGGGGTTACACCAAAATTAAATGGCCAATTGAATTCTGGTATTGAATCCAATTGAATAGCAGTATTAAATCCAATTGAATGGCAATGATGCAAATTGAATTCATATATTTTCAACAACTTTTTCTTTAAGTAAAAACTATAATAATCTAAATTAAAAAGTCAATTCTAATTTTAACAACAAAAAAATTGTGTCAATATCCCAAACACTACAACTTAAAAAAAATACATATTAAACATTTTAACAAAACAATAAAAGAAAAAATTACCCTAAAATTATTATCACTAATACTCTTTAACTTCCACCCCCCTAATCATTCTTTTTGTGATAAGTTTTTCGTGATTTTAAGCCTAAAGCAATAAGTCAACATGAAGAAAGTTACGAAACGAAAGCATAAGAATTTGATTATAAAATCATGTTTACGAACCAAATCTATTAGAATCGTGTGCAGCAACGTTGTATCACAGCACAACACAGCAATGTTGCATCACAGCACAACTCGCACTCTAAAGTTCAGTGATGTAGTGAGAGGGTGTGGTTTCCTTCAATAACTTAATTATTTTTCTTAATTTTAATTTTAAATTGAATAAGTAAAAATTATTTAGTTAAAAAGTAGTTTTAAGTAAGAGAAAAATAATTATAATTTGACACATTTTTTTATGCACTATCATTGTGCTTCGTTTAGATTATTCACAAAAACTGAAACTTCCGTAGTAAATGGTAAGTAAGTAATCAAGCATAGAATCAACTATAAAAAAATATAGAGATGGACAAAATTTTTGTTGGAAAAAGTGGGTTTTCTTATCATTAGAACATGATTTTTAAATAATTTTGAAACTAAATATTTTTGGATTAGATTAATCTTTTTTTATAATTCTAAATTCTAATTTATTTTTCTTCCTGAGTAGAGTAATCATGAATTTTGTGGTATCAAAATTATTAATGATTTAATAAAAAATTGACTCCAAAAGTGTGTCATTGAAATTGGCAAAATAGTGTTAACTTTGCCCAACCCCACATTAGTTGAGAGAAGGTTTGGAAAGTGGCTTATATAAGTTAAGTGTGGCCTAAGGGGCGCGCCCATTGGGGGTGCCCAATTTTGTGGACAGGAATGACTTACCTAACGGTGGGTTCGACCGAAACTCTACATGCGCACACGTGCCACTGCCTGCCCAACCAGTCGGGCCCGAGTCCGAGTCATGGGTTTGGGCCAATCAATATATTTTTACAAAAAATTTATTTAATTAAAATTTCAAATTTAACATTTAAATTATTTAAATTTTAAATATAAAGTTACCGTTACCGTTGGAGGGTTCGGTTCAGAACCGTTGGAAGTCAAATTAATTCGCGCATGTTGGGCGATTCAAACATCAGACCGAACCGATGTCTGTGCCTGTTCGGGTTAAGACGAATAGTCACCTATAACGCCTCCTATTTAAAGGTTGTTCCAGACCCTTTTCCAGAATCAACTTTCGTCCCTCTTTTTTTGTTGCCAATACTCTGCTGCTCCATATTCCGATCATCTTTAAAAAGTTCATGCGCAGCCCGGTTCGCTGTGTGTGCAGATTGTTCTACTTCTTCTGCAAACAGAGATTGCTTTATCCTAGAGACAGACGCTCGTTAAATTGTAAGCACCGAGACAATGACGTAATCTATCTTAAGAACACAACATTGAACGTTGAACTCGATCTCACCATGTTCTATAAGAGTTTACATTTTTGTTATGTTTCGGGTTCCTACAATTCTGTTTCGTTTTTGTTCTTAGTTCTGATTATAAAAGAGGTTAGCCATATGTTTTTCTATTATGTTATTTGTTCTTTCAATGCATACCGAAAACAGTATTTGAAACAGTGTTTTATTCTGATGTTGTTTTTATAAAACTATTTACAGATTCTGTATCTATTTTTTTTATAGCTTTTAGCTTCGTCTATAAAATAGTGTTATGTTCTTAGTTTACTATTTATAAAATCAATTTTGCTAATTAAATTAGTTTCATTCAAAACAGTGTTTTGGTTTGCTTTTTATCTACATTTATTTTTTTTAAAGTTTCGTTTTGGTTTTCTCGAATTTTTAATTTTTGGTTGCCGTATATTTTTTTTTGCTTTTTGATCCTGTTCTGGTTTAGTTAAACCGACAGATTGTTGTATTTTTAATTTTTCAAATCCAGCAATCTTAAGACAAATTATTACTCTTTGATTCTGGAAAAATTCTGTTGGTGTATTAATTAAAATTTTGTTACTATTCTGTAATCTATTGTTGATTTATTATCTTGTGATACAGTATTCTATTCTATTGTTTTATAAGTTCTATAAACTTATTGTTGGAATCTGTTTCTGTCATACTCCAAACTTCGGATCACGTGAAACGCCACATACAGCCATACAAACACCAAACCCAATATTTACTCGCAACCTAAAGCATACATGCATTTAATATATCTGTTAAAAAGGCTTAAATTACACGGTTCTAACACCGAAAAATATATAAACATACATAGTTCAAAAGAACAAAAAAGAATACTACAAATCTTCTGCATCAACCGGAAATCCCAAATCAACCTACTTAATCGGTACCTAAAAAATATTTTACATTCCATACCGTGAGCTAAAGCTCACCAGAAACTAGACAAGTATGTAATATAAGCAAAATGTGCACGAAAAACAAGGTGTAGTGGTTGACTCACACGAGCCATAAAAACAGTTTTGAAAACGAATTTGAATTCGAATCCACACAAGTTCCAGAGGATAACCCTTTAAAAAAAATTTGGATAACAACTCACAAGAGCCCCAAGAAAACAGGTTTTTATATCTTTACTCATATGAGTCTCAGATTAAAATATTTTTAAAATGATTTTATACGAGAACTCCCAAGAGCCTAAAAGAAAACAGTTTTGTATCACGACTCACCAGAGCCTAAAAAATGATTTGATATATATAGTACAATGCCTCACCAGCAAAGATAGACCCCTACGAGCCACGACTCCCATGAGCCCCTACATGCAACATAGATACATATAAATTGACTCTCACAAGCCTTAACAACAGATATAACCCATGCCACAAAGCATCACATGTAATCCATGTATCTTTTCGGACTTTCACCGAAGGACCCAAATCTACCCCTCATATGCCTTGTTGACCAGAGCCAACAAATATCTTCACGAACTTTCACTGTAGAACTAAAATTCGCCCTTTATATGCATCTTTACGGACTTTTGCCGAGGGACCAAAATCCACCCCACATATGCTATTTTAAAACAAGAGTTTTAACCAGTGCAACACATGCACACATAAAATTAGAGTTTAGATACATCACGACCGCATAAGATCACATAGGACCACATACCCATCCTATAACATGAAAAAATAAAACTTATCACAGTTTTGTAAGCACGAAACACGTATAACCACAACGTTCTACATAATGACGCCACACAACCCGTCACGACATCACATGCCACACACCCGTTATCCGCTCACTCGAACGACACGTCGAACTACCAGGACAACCAACGATGCAAAAAACTAAAACCTAACCCGAAGGTTAACACCGCTCAAGCACTCGAGCGCTCAACCACCGCTCGAGCGGTCCCCTACCGACATACATCTCTACCACACCACCGCTCGAGCGATCATCGCTAGATGAAAAACCAAACGAAGAAACGAAACCAAACTCCCGCCACATAGCACGTATACATACATAAGTTGTTCTAAATAACAATCAAAATGGTAAACAACACGTCACAGATATATAACAGAACAGAAAAAAATCAGGTCTCACACCCACCCAAAGGTCAACTCCAAACCTCTGACAAAACGGCTTTCACCAAAACCTCATCTTTTTCCAAAACCCCCTTTTTAGAAAAGGACCACAGGCCTAAACACGTCTCGCACCCAACGATGCACAAACCACCGCGCACCAACGCCACGCTAAAACAACCCATGTCATCCCCGAGGATGACAACAAACAACAAACAACAAGCCACCACAACCCCGCCACAACCAATCGAAATGAAAAACGTCTAACACCCCTCTTTATGATTTCAGTCAATAAAATTCCATAATTCCATTGACTAAGAGCCACTAGAGGAAAGCCAGTCACAACACATCATAACCCAGACCAACACACGCCCAACACGGCCAACACAGACTCCCACACACCCATGAAAACACCATAACACCCCAAGGAACCAGGACTTTGATAAAAAGTTCCAATCAGGATGAAAAATAAGCTTTTCCCAAACATTCAACCAAAAACGGTTGAAAAATGATTAAGAAATTTTGACATACCATTACTCTTTTAGCCATAACTTTTTCTACAAAAAGAATTTTATAGTGGGAGAGGTGTCATTGAAAAGATGACTTTCGGGGCTTCAATTTGAGAACAAGAATGACCCAATTCCGAGTCCGAATGAGAGAGATATGATCAAAAGCTGCGCAGCCAGTCTGCTCGAGCGGATATCGAGTGCTCGAGTGAGCAGGCACCCGAGAAAAATCTAATTTTTCCTATTTTTGAGTTCCAAGCCCCCAAAACTCTCACACACTCACTATGATGCTTCAAAACACACATAAACCTATCAATTCGCATATTTTCGACACCCACAAACATACGCGAACTCAAATCATCAAGAACCACCGAAAGAAACATTCAAAACCCAGTTCCATCCAATCGAAACAACACAAAACCCCCTTTTAAACCAAAACCCGGTTGTTTTGAAACATTAATCGATTTTCATGCATTTTTAATCAGTAAAAATACACACGATTACACGTAACACCCTTATAAAACATGAGAGTGTAGGATCTTATCTCGTTGAGTAAAAAACACGATACCTCGATCCACTTGCAAAATCAAACTTCATCGGAATGAAATTCTATCCGAATGAACACGTAGCCCACCGTGCCAATAGCAGGGATCCGTTGTTAGATCGTCAAAATTCGATCCCTGGGCCCCTGAGAAGTTAGAGAGAAGACAAAGAGAAAATGAGAAAACTTAGCTGAGAAGTTTTGAAAATATTTACGCAAGATATTTATAGGCCATCAAAATATTTTTGTTTTCTTTGAAATTCACACCACAATGGCCAATGGCCCCAGAAACTAACCCCTCATGTATATCTAAACCCAAACATGCATAAAAACACGTATAAACATGCTACAACAAAAATGAAACACATGCGTCAAAAAATGCCAAAAAAGAAAACGGGTTAGCATCTCACAACTCTACCCCCTTACAGGAATTTCATCCCCGAAATTCAGCACAAGGTTGAAAAAAAACAAACTATCGAGAGATGGTCAGCAAAATCATTCCTAGGATATAGTCAAATAAGATCAGGCATCATAAACAACGACTAACTATTTCAGAGACAAGGGATCAACAACTCACCCCGACCTCACATCCTCACCAACCGCTGTCTCAACACAGCACACTGCCCACGGTGTCCATCCCCAACTCTAAAACCACAGCCACAGCCACAGCCTTGAACACAGTCTCGCCCTCTCTACGCAGACATCATGTCTATATGAAAGAAACGCAGAACATAAGATGAAACACATAGTATGAACATAAACACTAAGCACATAAGTATGCCAATACGTAGCCACATAGGTTTATGCTAAACATACCGCATATACTAAGAAGAACCGACAAGAATGACACGTCAATTTGGATAACCTACTTAGATTTTTTGCTAGAAATCACGTCAGCTAAACACGTTTTTAACTTAACTCCCAAGTTTGTTAATCCAAACGCCCAAAGGCAAAACTAATCAATCCTAAGATTTAACCCCCATGCACACATATACACAATATTCTCATGCTTAACATGCTAACACGTTCATATTATCAAAGTTTATAAACACATGCAGTCAAGCAAACGCAATCAACCTCACACAGTGATGCACCCTTTTTCCATGGCTCTTAGATATTCGAATCTAGAGTTCTGATACCATTCTATCACACCCCAAACTCTGAGTCACGTGAAATGCCACATACAACCATACAAACACCTAACCCAATATTTACTCACAACATAAAGCATACATGCATTTAATATATCTGTTAAAAAGGCTTATATTACATGGTTTTAACACCGAAAAATATATAAATATACATGGCTTAAAAGAACAAAAAGGAAGACTACAAATCTTTCACCTCAATCGGCAATCTCGAATCAACCTGCGTGACCGATACCTAAAAAATATTTTAAATCCTACACCGAGAGCTAAAGCTCAACAGAAATTAGACAAGCATGCAATATAAGCAAAATGTGTTCAAAAAATAAGTTGCAGTTGTTGTGACGTTGGGATTTTGGGGGGTTTTAGAAAATAGTCAAAATAAGAGGATTCAAAGATGTTTAGAAAATATTTTAACACCTTGAAAATCAAATTAAAAAAAATTTTTTTTGTTGAAAATAGAGTCGTCACTTAATTTTTAAGAAAAACTAAGAAAAATAAAAATGGCTACTGAATTTTAAAACGTTTAACTAGAAAAAGAGGATTCGGGGCTAAGGTACGAATCAAGAAATGTGTTAGGCACCCCGTTCGTCCAACCATAAGGTTGGCATTTACTAATCATCATTGATTCTTTAATAGAATTTTTCAAATGCATACAAATAAAAAAATTTGAGGCAAAGAAGGAACATTCAAAATTAAATATGAAAAATACATAATATGCGCATAGCACTCCAAATCAAAACAAATAAAGGGATAAAATCTTAAATCCTAATCTAAACTATCATGGTTTGAATGAATGAAGAAAAATATGTTATAAATTGTTAAAATTACCTAAACATGAATTGCTAACAAAATAAATAAATCAAACTATCCTAAATATGATTTCAAACAAAGAAACTAAAAAAATGCATATTGCCAAAATAAACTAAGCTAACATTAACATGATGAATTTTTAATAAAAGAAATGCTAAATGCCAAAACGAGAGATGCATAAACAAAATTTTATATTAACAAGAAAATTTACTAACAAAAAAATTAAAATGAGGGTGTTATGACAAAAGATAACTTCAAGATTTAAAAAGAAATGAAATAAGAAAAAAAATAAAAAAAAATTATAAGAGAAAATTATACGAAAATGATGAAGTTAGAAAACACTTATTGAACTAATAAGAAAGAAAGCTAACTATTTACATTTTAAAAGAGATAAAAAAAAAAATAAAGGGAGAAGAAAGTAAAAGGGAAGAAAATAACATTTAAAGAATGGAGAATTATATTAAAAGAATTTTTATGATTTTTGGGTTTAATGAAGAAAAATAAGTATTATAAAATAGAAAATAGAACTATAAAAAGAAAAAAAATAGAGTTTTAAAAGAAAAATAAACACTGACATTAAAAGAAAAAGAGTACTAGTAAAGAATAATTAAACTAACACTAAAAGAGAAGTGAGAGAATGCTAGAAAAAGAAATTACACTAATATTAAAAGAAATAAAAACTGAAAGCTAGTAAAAAAATAAGATAAAAACAAAATAAAATAGAGCATTAATATTGAATGAAAGAAAAAGAAATAGGACATTAGAAATGAGAATAAAGCTACATTATAAAAAAAAAAAAAAGAGAAGATAATGGTACATTGAAAAGAAAAGTCTACATTACAAAAGAAAAAAAAGAAAAAAAAAGAATGAAACAATACAAGTGAATTAAACTATATTAAAAGAGAAAGAAAAAAAAAAGAAATATACTAGTAAATGAAATTGAACTAAGACTAAAAAGATAAAAGAAATTAATTATAATTATATAATTGTCAAATATGAATATAGTATTGGCAACTATATTCATATGTATGTAAGTGTATTATTATAACAATTAACAATATCAATTAATTGTAAATTGCCAAAACATATTAGCATTATTTCATGAATTAAAGAAGAAAATAACAAATGTGTTAAGTGTGAATATGAGAAAATTAACAACTAAAGAAGTAAAGAAAGTAACCAAATTACATGAAGCAAAATAAGATTAACTAGATAAATGAAAAGATTACACAAATTAAGATTGAATTTAACCCGATTACTCCAAAAGAGATAAAATGGAGTTTGAAGGATCGGGGATCCAAACGAGGTATCTAGAATGCCGGAAAATCCTCAAGTCGGGTAATGTGCCTCGGTGGTCTAATTCTCGGTTGGTGATCCAAGCAAGGCTTGCAATGTAGGCGTCAAAAGGGCTTGGATCTCGGTATTTCGGCAGGGCTTCGGCGTCGGGACTCAAAATTGCTCGGCACCTCAGCAGAGCTTCACTTTCAAAACCTCACACTCAAATTCTGTTCTTGAAAATGTACCAGATGTACGGTATTTATAGAGTTCTTCAACCAATGAGATGTTGCCACGTTTTGAGGACACGCCAGGCCATTTGGAGTTGGTGGTCTCCACAATTCAAGTTGGCGATCGCTATGTTTTTGAAAGGTTCTACAAAATTCTATGGCGGTCGCCATAATCAAAGGTGGCGGTCGCCACAATGAACATAGCGGTCGCCTTACTTGGGCAGCAAGTTTTGATAGTTCGATAAAATTTCATTGGTTTGAAGGTTTCGGGTTCAAATGCCGAGCTTGGATCACTTCCCGATGATCGTACTTAGGCACTATTTTACCTGTTTTCACCATCGAATTTACCTAAAATTAGGCGGGGTTAAATTGGGGTGTCTACAGTTGTCGACTCACATATGCCATAAAAATGATTTTGAAAACGAATTTGAATCCAAACTCACACGAGTTCCAAAGGATAACCCTTTAAAAACAGTTTGAATAACGACTCACAAGAGCCCCAAGAAAATATGTTATTATATCTTAATTCATACGAGTCTCAGATAAAAATAGTTGAAAAATAATTTTATTTGAGAACTCCCAAGAGCCTCAAAGAAAACGATTTTAAAAACGATTTTGTATCACGACTTACCAGGGCCTAGAAAATGATTTGATATATATAGTACCATGCCTCACCAATAAAGATAGACTCCTACGAGCCACGGCTCCCACGAGCCTCTACATGTAATATACATACATACAAATTGACTCTCACAAGCCTCAACAATAGATATAACACATGCCACAAAGCATCACATGCAACTATGTATCTTCTCTGACTTTTATTGAAGGACCCAAATCTGTCCCGCATATGCCTTGTTGACCAGAGCCAACAGATATCTTCACGGGCTTTCACCGTAGGACTAAAATCCTCCCCTCATATGCATCTTTACGAACTTTCACCAAGTAACCAAAATTCGTCCCCACATATGCATCTTTACGAACTTTTACCGAAGGACCAAAATCCACCCCACATATGCTATTTGAAAACAAGAGTTTTAACCAGTGCAACACATGCACACATAAAATTAGAGTTTAGATATATCACGACCGCATTAGATCACATAAGACCACATAGGACCACATACTCGTCCTACAACATGTAAGAATAAAACTAATCACAGTTCTGTAAGCACGAAATACGTATAACCATAACGTTTCACATAATGACGCCACATAACCCGTCACGATATCACATGGCACACACCCGTCATCTGCTCACCTGAACGAACCGTCCACCTACCGGGACAACCAACGATGCAAAAAACTAAAACCTAACCCGAAGGCAAACATCGCTCAACCGCTCGAGCGGTCCTCTACTGACATACATCTCTACCACACCACCGCTCGAGCGCTCAACTACCGCTCGAGCGGTCATCGCTGGGTGAAAAACCAAACGAAGAAACGAAACCAAACCCCCGCACACATAACACGTATACATACATGAGCTGTTCTAAACAACAATCAAAACGATAAACAACACGTCACAGATATATAACAGAAAAGAAACAAAATCAGGTCTCACACCCATCCAAAGGTCAACTCCAAACCTCCCACAAAACAGTTTTCACAAAAAACTCATCTTTTTCCAAAACCCCCTTTTTAGAAAAGGATCACGAGCCCAGACACGTCCTGCAACCAACGATGCACAAACCACCGCGCACCAACGCCACGCTAAAACAACCCACGTCATCCCCGAGGATGACAACAAACAACAAGCCACCACGGCCCCGCCACAACCAACCAAAATGAAAAATGACTAACACCCCTCTTCATGATTTCAGTCAATAAAATCCCATAATTCCATTAACTAAGAGCCACTAGAGGAAAGCCAGTCACAACACATCATAACCTAGACTAGCACATGCCTAACATGGCAAACATGGACTTAGACACGTCCAACACGACAAACACGGACTCCCACACGCCCATGAAAACACCATAACGCCCCAAGGAACAAAGAATTTGATAAAAAGTTTCAATAAGGATGAAAAATAAGCTTTTCCAAAACATTCGACCAAAAACGAGTGAAAAACGATTAAGAAATTTTGACATACCCTCAATCTTTTAGCCATAGCGTTTTCTACAAAAAGAATTTCATAGTGAGAGATGGGTCATTGGAAAGAAAAATTTTGGGACTTCAATTGAGTACAAGAACGACCCAATTCTGAGTCCGAATGAGGGAGATATGATCAAAAGAAAATGATCCTGTGCAGCTAGTCTACTCGAGCGGTCATCGGGCGCTTAAGCGAGCAGGCACCCGAGAAAAATCCAAATTTTCCTATTTTTGAGTTTTAAGCCCCCAAAACTCTCTAACACTCACTATGATGCTTCAAAACACACATAAACCTACCAATTCACATATTTTCGACACCCACAGACATACACGAACTCAAACCATCAAAAACCACCGAAAGAAACATTCGAAACTCGATTCCATCAAATCGGAACAACACAAAACCCCATTTTAAACCAAAACCCAATTATTTTGAAACATAAATTGATTTTTCATGCATTTTTAACCAGTAAAAACACACATGATTACACGTAGCACTTTTATAAAATATGAGAGTCTAGGATCCTACCTCGTTAAGTCAAAAACTCGACGCCTCGATCCACATGTAAAATCAAATTTTGCCAGAATAAAATTCTGTCCGGATGAACACGTTGCCCACCGTGCCAATAGCAGGGATCCATTGTTGGATCATAAAAAATGAGTCCCATGCCCCCGAGAAGTTAGAGAGAAGGCAGGGAGAAAACGAGGGAACTTAGTTGAGAAGTTTTGAAAATATCTTTTAAAAATATCTAACGCGAGATATTTATAGGCTACCAAAATATATTTTTTTTATAATTCGCACCACAATGGCCAACGGCCCCGAAAACCAACACCGCATACATATTTTAACCCGAACATGTATAAAAATACGTATAAACATGTTACAACAAAAATGAAAAACACACGTCGAAAAACGTCAAAAAAATGGGTCAGGGTCTCAGAGTTTCAGTGTTGATTTGGCTTTAGTAGTTATGCCTACCAAAATCAACAACAAAATGACCACCACCCTGTTGCTTCTACCTAAGTGATGGTCTCTGTTTTGGCCTCGATTCCAGCTACGGTTCCTGTGAACCATGGGAAGAAACTTAAAAAGTTTAACAAGACTGACTTTGAAAGGTGGTAGCAAAAGATGCTGTCTTACCTAACGACGTAGAATTTGGCATGGTTCCTCCAAGAGGATGCTCACTCGTTGTCTGAGAAAGAGAAAAATTGACAAGTGGTTATTGCAGTCGATGCATGAAAATATATTGACTTTTTACGCCAAAATTACATCCTGAACGACTTGGACAACACATTGTATAATGTGTACAGTCCTTTGAAGATGGCTAAAGAATTGCGGGAATCCCTTGACAAGAAGAACAAGACGAAAGATGTCGAGATGAAGAAATTTATCGTCGGTAGGTTTCTCGAGTTCTTAATGGTGGATTTTAAAACTGTCATCAGGCAGGTCCATGTGCGTCAATTGATTCTGTATGATATTCATGCTGAGGGTATGACTCTAAGTGAGTCCTTCCAAGTGACTGCCATTATTAAAAAGCTACCATCATCCTAGAGGAATTTCAAGAATTATCTGAAGCACAAGCACAAGAAAATGAGACTTGAAGACCTGATTATCTCGCTTAGGATAAAGGAGGATAACCGCTATGCTAAGAAGCAAGGGTCACAAGAATTTTAGTTCAAGGCGAAGATCAATGTGGTGGAACAAGCCCAGAAAGGAAAGAAGCTGAAGAATCAGAACTAAAAGGTAAAGGGTGGTGATTCTAAGAAGTTCAAGAAAACGTGCTTCGTTTGCGACAAGCCAGGCCACCGAGCTAAGGATTGCTGAAGCTGTAAAGACTAGGAAAATGTCTCAATAGGCTAACGTTGCTGAAATAGAGAATCTTTATTCTGATACGTCTCAGATGAATCTGACAGATGTGGTGTCCGAGATCAATTTGATTTGATCTGATTCCAAGGAGTGGTGGGTGGATACCGGTGCAACTAGGCATATTTGTGCAGATCAAAAGATGTTCACCACTTATCAAGCAGTGACAAGTGAAAAATAACTTTTCATGGAAAACTCTTCTACTACAAAAGTGGAAGGACAAAAGAAGATTGTGCTAGAGATGACCTCAAGCAAGGAGCTGACGCTGAACAATATTCTGCATGTACCAGAGATACGCAAAAATCTAGTGTCAGGATTTTTGTTGAGCAAAAATGGTTTTAAGCTGGTCTTTGTGTCTGACAAGTTTGTATTGAGTAAGGAGGGCGTGTACGTGGAGAAATGGTACATGTTAGATGGCTTGTTCAAACTTAGTGTAATAACTATTGTCCTGAAAATTAATAATAATACTACATTTTAGTCTTCTTATGTGTGATATGGTAAATTAGAACATGTTAATTTTGAATTTTTGCATAGATTAATTAACATGAATTATTTACCTAAGTTTGAAATTGACTCAATTCATAAATGTGAAACTTGTGTAGAAGCTAAATTAATTAAAATGCCTTTCTAATCTATGGAAAGAAGTACTGAGCCTCTTAGTTTAATCCATAATAATATATGTGATTTGAAATTTGTTCAAACATAAGAAGGTAAAAAGTACTTTATCACTTTTATTGATAATTGTACTAGGTACTGTTATGTGTATTTGCTAAGAAACAAAGAAAACCTTAAGAAATTTTATATTGTATAAAACAAAAGTTGAGAATCAACTTGGCAGAAAGATTAAAGCCTTAAGGAGTGATAGGAAATGTGAATATGAATCACCTTTCCTTGAATTCTGTTTACAACATGAAATTATCCATCAAACAACAGCTTTTTATACTCCACAGCAAAACAGCGTTGCTGAACGGAAGAACAAAACTTTAAAGGAAATGATGAGTATTTTACTTATTAGTTCTGGGTTACCTCAGAATTTGTGGAGGAAAACAATACTTTCTACCAATTATATTTTCAATAAGATACCCCATAAGAAAATGAATAAGACTCCGTATGAATTATGAAATGGTCGAAAATTATCCTATAAATTCTTAAGAGTGTGGGAGTGTCTATTTAAGGTGACGGTTTTAGATCCTAAAAGGGTCAAGACAGGACCGAAAACTGTTGGTTGTATATTTATAGGATATGCAAATAATAGTAGCGCATATCGATTTCTATTACACATAAGCGATAATTTTGAGATTCAAGTAAATATACGGTTGTTGAATATAGAAATGCACCGTTCTTAGAACATGTATTTCTATGTAAATCTATACAAGAGATAAGTTTTCTTAAAAGAACTTATGATACTTCAGTAGGTAGTAGACAAGTAAAAGATGAGAATCAAGGATTGAAAGTGGACGATGAACCTAGACGTAGTAAACGAGCTAAAACATCCAAATCTTTTTGTCTAGATTTTTTAACATTTTTATTAGAAAATGAGTTTCAAACTTTTAAGGGAGCAATGTTCTCCCTAGTTGCACCTTGTGGAAAGAGGTACTCAATAGTGAAATTGAATCTATCTTGCAAAATCATACTTGAAAACTGGTGAATTTTTCACTTGATTATAAACCACTTAGATATAAATAGATATTCAAAAAGAAAATGAGAGTAGATGAATCATTTGAGAAATACAATGCGATGCTTGTAGTTAAGGGCTACCGACAAACTGAATGGGTGGACTACTTTGATACCTATTTGCATGTGACCAGAATAACTTTTATTAGGATGTTGATTTTTATTGCATCATTGTTTGATCTAAAAATACATCAAATGGATGTTAAGACAGTCTTCTTAAACAGATATTTAAATGAAAAAATTTATATGGAATAACCTGAGGGTTTTATAGCTTCAAGACAGGAGAAAAAGGTATGTAAGTTTATTAAGTCCCTTTATGGGTTAAAACAAGCACTTAAATAATAGCATGAAAAGTTTGACAATATAATACTTTTAAATAGTTTCAAAATAAATGAGTGTAACAAATGCGTTTATGTGACAGACACTGACAAAAGCTATGCCATTGTTTATTTGTATGTTGATGACATACTAATCTTGGGTAGTAATAATTTTATAATTAAAACTACCAAGAATATGTTGAACAAGAGATTCAACATGAAAGATATGGTAATATCAGATGTTATACTAGGGATGAAGATTACTAAAACATCTGATGGATATACCTTATCTCAGTTCCACTATGTTAGAAAAATTCTTAAGAAATTTGATAAGGGTGATACTCGCATTGCATGGACACTTGTGGATATAAATCTCTATTTGTTCAAGAATACAAATAAATGCATTTCACAATTAGAATATTTATGTATTATTGGGAGTCTCATGTATTTAATGAATTGTACGATATCTAACTTGGCATATCCTGTTGGCAAATTGAGCAGATATACTAGTAATCTTAGGACTGACCATTGGTAGGCAATCATAAGGGTACTAAGATATTTGAGATACACCCAAAATTATGGCTTATACTACACCTGATATCCAACTGTATTGGAAGGGTACAGTGATGCAAATTAGATATCTAGTACAATGACTCAAAATTCACAAGTAGATATGTATTTACTTTGGGTGGTGCCTATGTCATGAAAATTGTCTAAACAGACGTATATAGCGAGGTCCACAATGGAGTCTGACTTAATAACTTTAGACAAAGCTGAAAAGTAAGCTGAATGGCTTCGCCAATTTTTAGAAGAAATCCCTATGTGACCTAAATCTGTGCTAGCCATCTGTATACATTGCAACAATCAATCAACAATGACTAAGGCACATAATAATGTATATAATGGTAAGTCTCGACATATACATCGCAAACATAATATCGTGAAACACTTGTTCTCGAGTAGAATAATTTTCATCAAATAAATAAAGTCTAAAGATAATATAACAGATCCATTAACTAAAGGCTTAAGCGAAGAGCAAGTTAGTTGTTTATCAAGGAAAATTGGTTTAAAGCCTATGATTTAAGAGTCGGCTCAATGGAAACCCAACCTAGCTGACTGGAGATTCCAAGATCTAGGTTCAAAGGGACAACCCAATTGTATGTAACTCAGTGTCATCACTATGGAGATAAATCTCATACCCATTCTTCTGATAGTACAGTGATACCTGTAGCGTTATTAGATTAAGTTATACTTTTAATAATTTTTATATCTTGAAATTTAAGTGAAGTATAGTAGGATACTCTTAATAAGAATCACCTATATGAATGAGAATGGGCTACTTTTGTGAGAATGCTAAGGCTACATTCTCTAATATCACTCATGAAAACAGAATTTGCCCAGGGCCAAAATAGGTACAACCGTGAGAACTAAGATGTGTTTAGAAAAATTTTGTGTGAACTTTATTATCATGACTTCCACAAATGGCTAAACAGTTCAAGGCATCATGTCCACTAATTAGCCAATAAGTCAAATAGTTTTTCACCATGGAAGGTTCAAAACCAAAAACTACCTATCTTATGCAGAATTTTTCGTATTGAAATTTCTGTGTGTCTGCATCTTGTTGCATTTCTTTTCCATCAAATTTTATTTATGTGGGGGGTTGTTAAAAAAAAGTGAGTTTTGAATAAGTTAGAATATAATTTTTAGCTAACTTTGAAACTAAATATCTTCGAATTAGATTAATCTTTTTTAATAATTCTAAGTTTTAATTTGTTTATTTCCATGAGTAGAGTAATCATGATCTTGTGGCATTTAAAATCATTAATGGATGAATGAAAAATTGACTCCAAAAGTGTGCCATTGACTTGGCAAAATTGTGGTAACTTTGCCTAATCTCACATTGGTTGGGAGAAGATTTGGAAAGTGGCTTATATAAATCAAGTGTGGCCTAATGGGTGTGCTCCTTAGGAGTACCCAATTTTGTGGACGAAAAAGATCTAACGATGAGTTCGACCCAAACCTCACCTTATACTACCGTGGTTCGAGGTCCATGGGTCCTGGGTTTGGACCAACCCATATATTTTTGCAGAAATTCTATTTAATTAAAATTTTGACTTTAAATTTTAAATATAAAGTTACCATCATTTTTCAATCGACCGTTTGAGGGTTCGGTTAAGGATCATTGGAAGTCAAATCGATTCGCGTCTGTTGGGCGGTTCAACCGGTAGGCCGAACCAGTGTCTGTGCCTATTCGGGTTAAGATGAACAGTCATTTGGAACGCTGTGATGTTGGGATTTATGGGTCAAAAATATGAGAATTCAAAGATGTTTACAAAAATATTTTAACACCTTGAAAGTCAAATTTTGAAAACTCTTTTTATCAAAAATAGAGTCGCTACTTAATTTTTGAGAAAAACAAAAAAAAACAAAAAAAATAGCTACTGATCTTTGAAAATGTAAATCAGAGAAAATGGTTCGAGGGCTAAGGTAGGAATCGGAGAAGGTGTTAGGAATTCCGTTCGCCCAACCATCAGGTTGGCCTATACTAATCATCATTGGTTCTTTAATAGAATTTCTCAAGTGCATCCAAATAAAAAAAATAGAGGTAAAGAGAGAATATTCAAAATCAAATATAGAAAATACATAAGATATATACATAACACTCCAAAATAAATAAATGTCAAAAGAAAAATCCTAAATCCTTTGGCATGCAACTTCTAACTAAAAGGATATATGGAACATATTCACATGCGATTTCACAAAAATAAGCTAACTATCATGATTTAAATAAAAGAAACTAAAATATACATTAACATGATAAATTAGTAAAAGAAATAAAAAATACAAAATAAAAGATGTATAAAAAGAATTCTAAAAGAAAGTTTATAAAAAAAATTTATGAGAAGAGTTTTAGAAAAATGTTATACTAAAAAAGGAGATTCTAACTATTTATATTTACATTAAAAGAAAATTAAAGGAGAAAATGAAATCTATCTTTGAAAGACTTTTTATTATTTTTTGTTTAATAAAATAAAAGAAAAAAAATAGTTGCTAAAAGAGAAATTAAACTAATATTGAGAGAAAAAAAGAAAAGAAAAGAAATACTAGAAAAAATTAATTTAAGCTAACATTAAAAGGAAAAAAAAAAAAAGGATGGAACATAAAAAGAAAAATAAAGCTGCATTGCCATAAAAAGAAAAGAAAAGATATATTAGCATTAAACATTAACTAATATTAAAAAAAGAAAATAGTAAATGGAGTATTATAAGGAAACAAATAAAATAAAATACTAGAAAAAGAAATTACATTACTATTGAAAAAAAATGTAAAAAAATGAAAAATAAAAGCTATAAAAGAAATACTAAGCTAAAAGAAAAATAAAATAGAGTATTAAATTAATATTACAAGAAAAAAAAATAAAATGAAATAGAATGCTAGTAAAAAAAAATTAAATTAACTAAAAAATAAATAAATAAATGTTAGAACATTAAATTAACATAAAAGAAAAAAAATAAATGAAACGAAATACTAGAATACGGGTGTAATATTGATAATTACAATTATTTTTATGTAAATACTTGGATTATAACAATAACAATATTGTTTAGTCGTATTGTTCAAATTATGTTAACACTAATTAATGATTGAAAGAATTTAATACAAGTAAACAAATAAGCTAAATAAGTTAAAGATTGAATTCAAACATTAATAAAGCGACTATGAGTAATGTAAGAGCATAATTGAAAATGAAATGATCAAAATAACCCGGCCACTCCAAAGAGGTAAAAAGTGGAGCTAGAAGGGCTGGAGATCCAAACAAGATACCTAAATTGCGGAATCCTCAAGTTGAGAATGTGCTTCAATGGATCAATCTCCGGGTGGTGATCCAAGCAAAGTAAGCTTCAATGTTGGTGTTGGAGGTTCGGGACTCGGAATTTCAACAGGGTTTCGGTGTCAGGGTTCGGGATCACTCGATATATCGGCAGAGTCTCTCTCACTCAAAATTCGTACTGAAAACGTACGCCGGGGTACGGTATTTATAGAATTCTTCAACCAATGAGGTGTCGCCACGTTTTGGGACACGTCAGGCTATTTGGAGTTGGCGGTCGCCACAATGCAAGTTGGCTCGCCATGTTTTTTGAAGGTTCCACAAAGTTCTATGGCGGGCGCCATGAAGAGAGTTGGCGGTCGCCTTACTTGGGCAGCAAGTTTCGATGGTTCGACACAATTTGATTGGTTCGAAAGTTCCAGGTTCAAATACTGAGCTTGGATCACTTTTTGAGGATTGTATCGAGGCACCATTCTATTTGTTTTTATCATCGGATTCGTCTAAGATTAGGCGGGGTCAAATTGGGGTGTCTACAAACGCCTCCCATTTAAAGGTTGTTCCAGTCACCTATGTTGCCGATACTTTGCTCCTTCATATTTCGATCATCTTTGAGAAAGTTTAGACGCAGCCCGATTCACTGTGTGTGCAGATTACTCTGCTTCTTCTGCACACGAAAATGGCTTTATCATAAAGGCAGATGCTCGTTAAATTGTAAGCACCGAAACGAGGGTATAATATGTCTGAAGGACACAACATTGAACGTTGAACTCCATCTCAACCTGTTTTATAAGAGTTTACATTTTATGTTCTGTTTCGGGTTCCTACAATTCTGTTCTATTTTCATTCTTAGTTTTTTTTTTAACGTTCTATTTTAGTTTTCTTGAATTTTTTATTTTTGGTTGTTGTATATTTTTTTTGCTTTTTTATGCTGTTCCGGTTTAATTAAACCCACAGATTGTTGTATTTTTAATTTTTCGAAACCAACAATTTTTTAAAAGTAGATTCCATTACTAAAATCTTGTAAATTTTTGGTTATTTTCATTCATTTGATTTCTATAATTGGTTATGTGGTCAAATTTTCTATTTGTAACGTATTAATATTTATAAAAATAGTTGATGCCATCTCTAAAAATATATTAATATTATATATTTTTTTATTGTCATTAGACTTTCATTGACAACTCAATAGATTGTCTTTAGGTCTTGTTTGGGTTACGTAAATAGTTAGCTTTTACAAAAGAGTCAGCTTTTAAGATAAATAATTTAATTTTTCTAAAAAGTCAACTAATTTTAGTTTTTACTTAAAAAAAAAATCTGCACTCATTCCAAATATACTAACTTTTTTTTAATTAAATAACTATAATACCTTCAATTAAAAAAATTAATTCTATTCTCAACAATAAAAAAATCGTACTAATATTCGAAACACTACAATTTAAAAATAAATCATATTAAATATTTTAACAAAATAAATAAATAAATAAATAAAATTACCCGAAAATTATTATCACTAATACTCTTTAACTCCACCCTCCCCTCATTTTTTTTTAGTTAAATCTCTTAATAATCAAATATTTTAAATATCACAAATATGAGCTTAATACGACCTTCTAAGGGAAGTACCAAATTGACGTGGGGCCCAAATTAAAGAGTAGCAACAAATTGATGTTTTTTATTTTTTAAAAAATTTAAAATTAATCATGATAGTTGTATAACTTATATTCAGTTTACATGTAAATACAAATATGTTAATTAATGCGTTTATATAAGTATTTGAAATTTAATAACTCTATATTAATTACTGTTTTTACCTTTATATAACTATTTATTTTACTTCTACATAGACAGGTACTTGCACTCACACATGCAATTACCAGCCCTCATATAGCTACTATTCTAAGTAACAAATGTCAATTAATATTTTTTAAAACTTAGCTTAAAGTGAGTATTTTAAATAACTAAATTATTGACATCAGTCCCAATGCAGAATGTATAATTCATAACTTTAAGAGTTCATTTGTAATTTCAAAACATTCAACAAACATTTGAAATTTACTTGACCCTTAATTATAGAAATTGATACCAACAAATCTAGCATAAAATCATCAAACATTCACCTTTTTAATTAATTAGTTTCCCTACTATTTCAAACCTCTAATGTTAAGAAGGAAAGTGTACCCCCACTCTATACTTAATTACTCTAAAGGAAGGATGGATTAATATGGCAATAATGCTGCGGTAATGATGTTAGGTTATTATATTTAAATATTACATCAAGTGACATATCACGTGTTAGTGTTTATATTATTAAATGATAAATAAAATACGAGGGTAAAAAATAAATAACAAGTCTGTAAAACGTTATTAGCACAACATGTAAAATGTTATATTATGGCCTCGTTTGACAATCGACTTAAAATTGAAATTTTTACATTTTTATTTAATGCCCAAAAAGTTCAAAATTCTCATTTTCTAATCCCATCTCTTGGCCTAGTTGTTTTTAGCATTTTTTTGCCTTTTTAAAATAAATTTTAATTTTACTTTTTAAAATATAAAATTAAACAAATTTTAACCAAACAATCATACCTCGAGCTAAAAGAGTAGTGATGTAATTTCACATCATTCATTGCTGGCTTTTTTAGCTGGCTTGAAAGTCGCTCATACCCTAATCAAATGAACTTATTTTTTTAATTTACAATAATTTAAAACTAAAATCTCATCTTAAAATCAATTACCAAATAAGTCCCATTTTACTGCAACGTGATTACAAAACATCATCGTCATAACTACTTACTCATAAGGTTAAAATCCTTAGATGGGCAAACCAAAAGAAAGTCAAGTAAAAAGGTAATGCATAACTATGGAAACCTCCTAAATAATAGGCCCATGTAAAACCAATAAATGCAAGAAGTGAATATTTCAAAACCAGTCAAATTAGCAATTATAGAAAAAAGAGTTGGTAAGCCTCCAAAACCGAAAGAGTCCTTACTCTATCCAAAAACAGCAACAACAAAGGTGAAAATACAAAAATAGCCACTAACATTCGCTAAATATGGGAAGTACTTTTCCAAATCCAGCAAAACATGGAAAAATTATTAGGGACTTTTAAAGTAATACTTTTTATTATTTAGTTTACGTAGTATTTTTGATAAATAAAAATATTCGATGCGTGAGTTATTATCTTTTAAAACTTAAAAAATTGATGTGGTGGTCAAATTCTACGACCTGAGGATTATATTTTTTCATAAGTTATAGGTTCGAAACTTTTTTAATACTTTCAATTCTTATAGAGTTAATTTATACGAAATTCTGTCTAGACTTTAATTGAACTCCATTAGTAAATAGTGTGATTAGTTTTTTAAAAATTAATAAAAGGGTATGTAAATTGATTCGAATACCTTAAAATATCATAAAAAGAGAAAATTATTTTTTATTTTTTATTTTACTCAACAAAAATAAGCTATTATTATCACATTGAAAGTATGTTTTTTATATATTAATAAATAAAAATATCACTTTAGATAATAATACAGAATACTTTGTTGTAACTAGCGAGTTATTGCTCCAAAATGGGCAAGTATATATAGCAGAGAGAAGAAAGTGGGTCCCATTGCAGCCAAACAAGTCCAAATGTGGGAAAAAGGGAAGAAGTCATGCATTGTGTAGAATAGCCATGCAAGCTTGCCGTTTCTAGACTCTCGCCATTTGGGGTAAAACGTTCTCACGCCTCTTTATCTTCCTCCTCTAAATTTAGCAACTCGTTTCCCAAGTTGAGCGATATATATATATATATATATATATATATA
>JAOTRH010452068.1:0-30315 GCA_034768845.1 Heliamphora exappendiculata | reverse complement strand
CCCAAACCCAAACCCCAACCCGTACGGCGTGCGGTGGCGTGCGGCGGTGGCTCTCTCTTTCTCTGCTCTGTGTATACAGAGAGCAGAGAAAGAGAGATCCACCGCCACAGCCGCACGCCGCATGCCGTATGCCGCACGCTGCACGCCGCACGCCGTGCCGGTTGGGGTTGGGGTTTGGGTTCTGGACCGGCGGTGGATTCGGGTCGGGTGAGCGATTTTGGGTGGGGGTTGCAAACAGCGATTTTGAGGGCTATTTTGGGGGTGGACAGTGGTTTTGAGGGCTATTTTGGAATAAAGCGATGATTTTTTGTTAAATTAAACGAAAATTTTAACAATTGTAGTCTTTTTAATGTTAAAATCAAATTTAATAAGGTATTACTGTAATTTTTGAAACTACATAAAAATTTTTTTATTTTTTTTCACAAACCTTAAAGGGTCAGTGTAATTTACCCTATCTAATATTATCTTGTCCACTATTTTGAATTATATAAAATTAAATAATATATTTTCTTAAAAAAATAGACATACATAACTGGTAACGGCTGATGCCGTACAATATTTTTAATTATGCTTAATAGCGTGAATATAAATATATAAATATATTTAATTTTTGAAATTTAAAATGGATCTTTTGGTGAAAAATGAAAAGGAACCGATTCTCCCCCAAAACTAACCATTTGCCGAACATGCCGCGAGATGACCACCACCCTTCTCTTGCTTCTTTGGCAGTATATATAGCTGTCAATTCCTCGCTCTGCCCCTCTTATATATCCCACCTCCTCCTCTCACACTCTCTCTCTCTCTCTTGACGAGTTAAAAAAGTTAGAGAGAGAGAGAGAGGAAAGAAAGTGGTGAGGATGGCGACGGGATCTGCCGGAGACCACCTACTTCGCGGCGTCTTCGAGGGTTGCATTTCTGGTTGCGACACCGGGATTCAACGGCGACCGTACCACCGCAACTGCGGCTGCGCCCTACATGAATCGCGCGGCCATTGTCCCCACGCATCGCGATGTACGAACGTATCGTATCCGATCCGACGGTCGTGGAGCGAAGGCTGTCTCGCGCTGATGGCGCCGCCGCAGTCCGGCCACGCCTCGCCGTGTAATTCTTCGCCCGCAGCGACCACAACTGGTTTGGCAAGGACACAATCGCAGTTTACTTTGTGCAACGAGGAGTAAGGAGGTTTGATTTCTCTCTCTCTCTCTCTCTCTCTCTCTCTCTCTCTCTCTCTCAATTTCATCTTGTTCTTCCTTTGCTTTGCCTTCTTAATTTTGTGTAATTCAAGTCGGATTGAGAATGTGAAATAATCTTGTCTGATGCATGGGCCTCTAAACTGATTATCAAATGGTCGGTATTGATCAAGTAGTGGTGAATTGTCCCGATTTATTTACATCTTTCCTGTTTTTCAATTATATCACATCAAAAGTACATGCGGGTGTTGTGTAGTTGTAGTTGTATTTGATTTCTCTCTCTCTCTCTCTCTCTGTTTCGAACCTCATTTTGTTCTTCCTACGCTTTTTCTTCTTAATTTTGACTATATCAAGTCGGATTGAGAATGTATGTAAAAATAATGTTGTCTGATGCATGGGCCTCTAGACCGAGTATCAAAAGGTCGGTAAAATCTGGCAATGTATTGATCAAGACATCAAGTGGTGGTGAATTGTCCCGATTAGTTTACATCTTCCCTGTTTTTCGATCCTCTCACATCAAAAGTACATGCGAATGTTGTATAGTTATATTTGATTTCTCTTTTTTTTTTCTTGGTTTGGTTCAAACCTCATCTTGTTCTTCCTTTGCCTTTTCTTCTTAATTTTGAGTAATTCGAGTCGGATTGAGAATGTAAAAATAATCTCTTGTTTGATGCATGGACCTCTAGACCGATCATCAAATGGTTGGTCAAATCTGGCAATGTCTGTTGATCAAGTGGTGGTGATTTGTCCCAATTTGTTTACATCTTCCCAGTTTTTCGACTTAGCACATCAAAATTACATAGAGTAATTATTCGGTGCTGCTAGTGTGATCCCGGTGTGACGGCGGGAGAGCAATAATTAACTAATAAAATTATAAAAAATTAAATAATGATAATATCCATATATGTTAAAAAGTAAATATTGTTGAGTTATATAATACAGATCCAAATAAAATTCTTCTTAAAATACATTGAACAATACAATAAACAGGTGAACAGCTGCAAAACTGGTATTACGTGGTCGAAGAAGGCTGAGCTAAACACGTGAAACTCCTATTCACGAGAATCAAGGCTCTATATTCACGTTTGCGTACTCGTCAATAAACTTTTCTAACTCTTCGAAACCTAACATAAAATACCAGAGAAACTCACACTAATATACAAATATTTTTCATATAAACAAGTCAACAATATTTTTGTATATGACATGAGATATGTTAATAATATGATGTTGATTAAAATTACTAAGCCCAATTAAAATCTTACGTTATTTTAAGTTCGTCTAACCAAGGTGAACCATCATATCTTTAATTCCAACCATGCAAACAAAGTCTACCGACCGACAAAAAGCGTTCTTTCAACCGTGAGATGACTACGTAGTCGGACTAAGTACCCAATCAGGTCATCATCGACAACAAGGTGTTATCGACGGTCTGACCCTCGAATTCAGGTCAAGGTCTAGCGCGGGATCGCGAAAGTCTAACTCTTATTATTATGCCACCCGAACCGCTTTCGACATGAGGTACTCCCTCAAATGATAAATATTGGCATATAGCCTAGGGTACACCTCCAAATCACAATAAATCGTGCATATATAGCACCTGAAAAAATATCGTCTCGAAATAAACATGGTATATAATTGATATCACAATTCTAAATTTCATTAGACAAGTTATCATCTTAAAGTCCAATTTCTCCTTTTTGTCATAATCTTTAAATGAATATTGCGTAACCCAACTCAATAATAATGTGGCATAATATAGTGCACTAAAATTATAATATAATTCTCAACTTAATATATGCATAGGCATGGCATATTTGACCTGTAGGCAAAAGCGTACCAAATAATCTAATGTCATATTAAAAGAATATTTAAGCAAAAAATACGATATGCATATATCAATGGTACAATCAAACTTGTATGTATACTAAATATTACCTGTGTCTAAAGACACTTTAAAATTCTTAATATGTTATTTTTATTAATAATCTATTATTTTAAAACTTTTTTACTAAATAGATAAAGTTAATTTTTTAACATATTAACGAAAAAAATTATAAAAAAAGCTATCAATTAGGGCCTAAATATATTAAGTGGAGATAAATATGTTTATCTAAATATTATCAAACATGATTATCTAATAAAAAAAAGAAAAAAAAACGTATATGAAGCATTCATAAAATACGTTTTCGGTAGGTACAAGACCAACGCTTCAAGCAATAATAGTGCAAAGTCGTTGCACTGGGTATCTAGGTCTGTAGAGTGAAAAGACTCTTAAAAAAAATTGATAAATAAATCATAGTCATTGATTGAGTGTGGAGATAAAATAACTCTTGGATAAGTGATATATATTACATCAACCAAATTAACTTGTTATATAGATAGTTTAACTACCAAACCACGTAAACATTTCAAGGCAATATCACACATTCAAATTAATCAAACATTATAGGGGGCTCAAAATAACAATATTAAACACTTGGCACATTGAACAATAGTTAGAATTTTTAAATTTTAGTTACTGGTTTTAAGATTTTTAAAATATTTAGTATTGAAAATAAAATATAAAATTTGGTAGATAACATATTTAGGATGTCTTGAACACTTTTCATGTTGAATGCTTTTCTTTGTATGACCTCTAAGGCTTCGGTTTTTACAAAACAAAGTTGTGTGACAGAACATAAAATAAACACCAGAGCAGTGGCGAGATTTTTAGTGCTTTAAAAATTACAACGGAGGACTTAAACTTATTGATTGATTTTTTTAATTGTTACAGAGGTAGATATATGAGTTTTAAAGTTTAAATTAGCCTTGTATCAAAATCATTTTATTTTAATTTTATATTAAGTTTTTATCAAATAGTGTTTAGATTCAACACATTTTGAAAAAATCGATGTCATTTTCTCTGTACACATGCTCTTTAGGTGATTTTAGTGGGGTTAGAAAGATAAGACGTTTATCTATCCAACCACACCAAACTCACACTTAGATCCTGTTCTTATAAAAAATGGCATAGGTTCAAAGGTATCCTTCCAGACAAGCTATTAAATCTATTTTAAAACTCAATTTTTAAAAACTATAAAATAAATAATCTGAATCTCAAGAAAAATTACACATGTCAACAACATCAACACAAAACTATCGTAAACATTTTAGAGCAAATAAACAAGTTTAGATACATACGAAAAATAGGAAAAATTTAAATTGTTGACAAAAACAAGTTTCTAGACAGATTTGAACATGAAGAACACATGAGTTTTTTTGGCTTCTAAACTCATGACCTTTGTATGTATAGTTATATCTTTCATATATGTGGTTTATATATATAAGATATATACTATTTTCAAAGATCAAAATAAAAAAAGGATTTTGGATGGTTGAGGAGAAAAAAAAAAAGAACAAAAATGAGGTTTAAGACCACACCTCATGAGTTTGAGTATGAATCTTAAATTATGGAATATTTAGAAGCTAAAAAAACCAATGTTGAGAAAAATAAGAATATGTGAGTGTTGCTTTTAACCTGAAAATGGGTTGAAGAAATTGGATGCTAGAAGTAGAGAAATTTGATGATAGAGAGAATCTTATCGACTTAGTAAAAAAAACAAGACATTCTTTCTCTCCTTATCTTTTTTTTCTCCTTTTCACTCTCTCTCTCTCCATATCTCTCTGCATTACTCTTAATCTCATATTTTATTTTTTTGGTTTAAAGAGAAGAAAAAGAGGTTGTAAATATAGAAAAAGTTGGTGAAAATATAATCATGGTGTGTGTAAGATCACTTAGGAGTAGGTATCAAAATATTTTAATAAATAAAATAAAATACAATATTTCAAATTAAATTAAATCAAAATAAAAATTTCAACCTTACAAAAATAGTATTTATGTTTTTAAGACTTACAACAAACACAATAACATAATGTCCTATATATATATATATATGCCTAGAGAATTCAAAAAGTAATAATTACCATATTCTTATAGATATATAGATATGTATATAAAAGAACATGAAAACATAATAATAACAATAATAATAATAATAATAATAATATTCATGAAATGATAATAACAATAAAATGAAAAATAACAGTGACCATAGATAAGAAAATAGTCAACTAAATAAATAATAAAAATAATCACAATTATATAACAATTATAAGATTAAATATAATAATAATAATTATGTATAAAATATTAAATTACAAAATAATAAAATTTTACCACCAACCCACGTACATACCCTCCAACAAAAACTACATAGATATACAAGTATATATATATATATGGAAAGATCTCTACAACACTCTTAATAAAATAATCAAAAAGTAAAAGTAATTTTAGGAATTTTAATATATATAGTTGTATATTCATCTATCTCTATAACATAATACAATAATAAAAAAGGTAAAAATAAATTTATGATATATAATAATTAAAGAAGACAAAGTAACTTTATATATATAGGTATATATGCATAGATTTCTACAAACTTAATATAATAATCAAAAGTAATTTTAAGCTAATTTTTATAATAATATAAAGTAACTTAATTAAAGTAAGGATATACAACATAAATAATTAAATAATGATAAAAGTAATATTAAATTATAAAAATGAGTTTTAAATTTAAATTTATCAAATTAAATTAAAACTAATATAAAAGTAATTAAAAATATACATTAAGTTACAAAATTATATAAAAATTGTAAATTAGTCCAACCATCACAACTAAATAATATTATAATTAAACTAAGATATAAGAAAAAATTAAGTACAATACTCAAAATTATTATATTAATTCAAAATTTTAATATTCATGATAGAAAAAAATATATACATTAAGTTAAATTTTAAATTTAATTCGTGAACAATATAGTATATATATATATATATATATATATATACAATGTAACAATATAATACAACAAAATTTAAATTTTGGAGTCAAAACACACCAATATAAATAGTTTCACACTCAACCTATTATTATTTGGGTCTGTAATCATATTAATACATTACTTCTACTTCTTTTTGTTTTAATGGGTATAATCGCTACATAACTTTTCACACAATTATTAATTATTGTCGTTCTAGATGTTTTTGAATTTTAAAGCATCACACCCAGAGTTTTATGTGGCAAATTTACGTAGTATTTTTATCTAATATGGTAATAATAAATTTTACGGTAGAAACATAATAACTTACTTTTGTTGAATGATTAGAAGATAAAAAGTGATCTACATTGTATAAATTATAATTATTTATTTGTTAAAAGTATTACGTGACATCGTCTATATATTAGACAAAAAAATATCCAATAATTTTCCAGGTACATGTGAATGTTAGTAGTTGTATGTAATGTTCATCTTTTTCTTCCTGTCTCCTCCTTTTGTGCATATATCAGATCTTTAGTTAATTTTTCATAATTATCAGTGCTGTGAGCTCGGTGCACAGGTTTTTATTTTATTTCGGGTTTTTGATGCATTGAAAATCCTTAATTGCCAAGTGGCACCTAACGTTTTAACAAACAATTTATTGTTATTCGGTCGGCATTCATTCCAAGTTGCATCGAGTTTGAATCTTCCGTCATTTGTAGGCAAAGATTTAGAGCCGGTTTATTATTATTTTTCTTAATATTTAAAAAGAAGGTTTTTTTTTTCTTTTCCCAATTTACTTAGCTAAATTTACATATGGGAATGAAAAATTATTAAATATTCCCAGAGTATCGTATAGGCGATGCTACGTAATATTCTCGACAAATAAATAATCGTAATTTACACAATGTGAGTCACCTTTTATCTTTTAACCAACCAATAAAGGTGAGCCATTATATTTTTACCGTAAAATTTATCATTACTATATTGAATGAAAGCACTACGTAGACTTGTTACATGAAATTTCTGGAGCACCGAATAATTACTCAGAATGAAATAATTGTTTTTTTATCTTTAGTAAATGTTTTTTAATTTAGTAAAATTATTATATTTTTCGACTATTTTCATTTATGTAGATTGAAAAAGTAAATTTTCTTTGATCAGAATATAAAAAAAATTTAAAAAAAAAATTAAATTAAAATAAACTAATAAGCCCAATTTTTAAGTTGTCTATTTTTGTTTTTTGTAAGAAAAATTTATTTTTGAATTAATTTTATATACTTTTTTAGTTCATCTTATCGATACGTTTCAAAAAAAATAAAGAATTTTAGTCGATTGATAAAAATTAAATTAAAAAAGAAAAATCACAAAATTGAGCCCACAATTGTCTTATGTTTAAATGACTTTTAATTTTTTTTTGCTTATTAATTAAAATACTTAAATACATTTTTAAAATATGTTATAATTTTATTATACACATTTGGTTTTTTTTATAAAAAGTTAATTTTTAGAATTTACTCATAAAGATTTATTAAACAATATCTATATTAAATATTTAATTATGCAGAAAAATTAGTATATTTTTCATAACAACTTTTATATAATTTAAAGTCACTTTAACTAATATTTTATTGTTTACTAGCCATTACTCGTTTCAATATAACTAAGTTTTATAAAAAATTTAATGATGTTAAGTAACAATATATTAAACAATTTATAGTAGGCTCATTGTAACTTTCTGGCATTATTAGGTTTACTCTTAATTTTAATAAATAATATACAAAATTGATTATAGTTTTTGGGTATATATATATATATATATATAATTCTCTTAAAATTATTGGAAATTATAATTGTTTTTATCTTAACTCTCTTAAAAAATACTTTTGCTAATTTTTTCATGGAGAGAAAAGTTATATTTGAAATAAGGAGAGAATAATTGCTAGTAAAAGAGGAGATAAATAAAGACGTAAAAAATTGAAGTAAAAAAATTAATCACAATTTTCAATCATGAGATGAAATAAATTTTAATTTTTAAAAATGTTACATAAGACAAATATTGCATCAACAATATTATAAATATAATATAAATTGGACTTAAAATTATTTAAATTTACTTTAAGTCAAATAATTTTTAGTATTTAAGATGGTATTTTGAATATAACTAAATTTTATAAAATTTTTAATGATTTTAAGTAACAATATATTAAACAATTTATAGTAGGCTCATTGTAATTTTCTGACATCACTAATAATTGTTATTAGGTTTACTCTTAATTTTAATAAAAAAATATACAAAATGAATTATTGTTTTTGGGTATTTATGTATATATTGGAAATATAATTTTTTTTATCTTAACTCTCTTAAAAAAACTTTTTTTAATTTTTTTATGGAGAGAAAAGTTAGATTTAAAATGAAAGAGAGAGAGAGAGATAAAGATGAAAAAAATGAAGTAAAAAAAAATTAATCACAATTTTAATCATGAGATGAAATATATTTTAACTTTTAAATATGTTACATAAGATAAATATTGTATCAAGAATATTATAAATGTAATATAGATTTGACTTAAAACTATTTAAACTTATTTCAAGTCAAATAATTTTTTTGTATTTAAGTCATTTTAAAATTACACTAAATGAATGTCTTATTTATTTAGTTTAAAATTATTTAAAGCAGAATGGCATACACTTAAAACAAGGAAAACTTCAAGTACCCATAAAAAATTGTTTAAAAAACCATCCAGAATTTGAATTGTATGGTGTTGATTTAGCTTTGGGTATTTTGAGTATTTTTTGGCTATTTTTTTGGACTTGTTAAAGAACTGCTAAAACAAAGGTAACTTCAACAGCACCGTTATACCCATAAAATTGCTTGAGATAATTTTTTAAGATAAATTTCTTAACTTTTAAATAGTGGTTCTATTAATTAAATATATAAAAAAAATAGTCACAACTAATATTTTTTTTAAGAAGTCAAGTCTCATTCTCTTCTTTTATTTCCTAATATACTCCTAATGCAATTTTTGTGAAAACCCTAGCCTTGTCCCCCTAGTCCCTGCCACCAACCTCTTTCTTCTCTTACACCAGACCTCTTTTTTTTTATGGCGACTTCCGCGATCTCCTCCTCCTTCTCCGGCATTGGCCAATTTCTTCTTCTCCGATAATCTCCTCTTTCTTCTATGGTATCAAACTCTTTTTTCGACGATTTCCTCAATCTTCTCTGTCACCGATCTTATCATCTTTCGACGCCGATTTCATTCTTCTTCAACGCTGATCTTAGAAATTTCTTAATTAAATTTCTGAAAACTAAAAGAAGAATAAGAAGTCAAAATGGTGCTAATAAATTTTTTAATTAAATTTTTTATACTGAAAATTTTCTCAATTTGAAACAAGAAATTTATCAATTAAGCTAATATACGAACTTGTATTGAGGATAAGGATGTGCGAAGGCGGTGGTAGTCCAAATCTAGAAGTCAATGGTCGTCCAAATCTAAAGGGTGGTGGCGATGCGAAGGCGATGGTGGATGCTGATTTGGAGTCACTGGTGGTTAGCGATGGTCGTTGAATGGTTGACGGTGGTCGAATTTGGCCAAATCGATTATGGTTGTGGTAACTGGTTTGAAAGAAGGAATAAGGACATTTTCAACAACACTAAAATAGAATTAGAAAACGGCATAGGCCAAATTTGGAGAAGTGGTCGGTGGTCAGTGATCAAATTTGGTTGACGATGAGGTTGAAGACTTCAACGACGGAGGCCAGATCTGGAGAAGAAGCTCATATTGAAGATGCGAGTGATCTGATGGAGGCCATAGCTATGGTTTTAGCAACGACGAGGAATAGGACGAGGAGCGGCGGCAATGGTGATTGGAGCACAAGATCTTAGGAGGAGAAAGAGGAACGACAACCACATAGGCCAGATTTAGTTGAGACCATATTTGGGTGAGATGGTAACGACTGGTTCAAATTGTAGGGTTTTTTTTTGTAAATAAGAGTATAGTTGGTATGTTCTAAAATAGCATTTAAAAAAATAGGACGAGTCGTAAAAATTAATAATGGGATTAATTTTTTTATACATTTTGTAAATAGAACTAATAATTAATTAACTCTAATTTTTTAAATTTTTTAATAAAAAATCTAATATATTGTTATTTTATATTTTTAAGCATGTATTTACTAAAAAAAGCTTATGCATTTTTTTAGAAGTCTTTTTTTTCTTTTTGTGACTATTTTTTTTTTGTTCATCGTGACGAAAGGAATCTAAAAAGCATGTCGTCTGAGTTAAAATTTAAAAAAAAATCATTGAAATAAAAAATGCCATAAAATGACTATTAAGCCATTTTTCTTTGCATCTTATCTAATTTTTAAAATTTTTAATTTTTAGTTTTTTATTTTTCATAATGAGGGAAATTTAATAATTGAGTATATTCTTTTAAAAAGTCCGCTATTAGTAAGCTCAAATTGGGCCTATTTAATTTTGAGGTTGAATATTCACAGACTAACTATACCTATCTTCTTTTAACCTAATTCAAATTATACATCTACTACATTCATGAAATTATGACTTCTTCAAATTTCAGACTATTAATTAATAGTCAAATCTATCAGAAATAAATGCAAAATTACCTTTAAAAAAAAGAAATACTGGAATCTTTGAAAAAAAAATATTGTAGATTTGTTCCTTTATTTATTCATTTCAATAGTCCAAAAGACCATACGAAAACCATGTGACACCACGATAAAGAATCCTTGATCATGCAATGTATTATGCACTGTTTAAAACAATGTCGTATTAATAGAGTCTTGAGTTTAAACTTTATTAAAACAATGTTGTTTTAATAAACACCTTATTAAAACGAGTCGTTTTAAACACTGTAAAAATATATTGCATAGCAGAAGATCCTCTCTCGTGGCACCACAGATATTTATTATTAATTTTGACTACATTTATAGATTTAAAATACACAACTAATTATAGATCACTTTTTCTTATTGATAAAATTATGCTTTATTTAATTAATATTTCATTTTTTTGGTAATAAATACTAATTTATGATTGAAATTTGTGCACATGAACTTTTTTTTTATTAAGTACACGCTAAATGCTTCATAATATCTATACATATTACATAAATAATTATACATTACAATACGGGTAAATGTACTCAACAAATTTTTTTGATACGTGACGTGTATCCGGATTGCTAAAAATATTTATAATTTAAAATAAATAGTTAAGATTAAACGAGATGTGCGTAAGTTAGTCCGAACAACTTGAATTATAAACAAAAAAAAAATAGTTAAGATTAAACTATTCGTGATATTGGTTACATCTCAAGTGAATATGAACCATTTAATTTAAATTATAAATAATTTTATGAAAAACTTCATGGGTATGTGGCAATTAGCGTCATTGTTTCCTATATCCAACGCCAGTTTTACTAATCTTCCAAAAAATAAAAAGAGAGAAAATTGTGGGGAGTAAGCTTTTGTTTGTTTGGAATAGCAATTTTTATACAATTTTTATTTAGTAAAAAAATTAATTTTAGTCCAAATAAACATGTTTTTGACATTTTTTCATCACTAAAAGTAAAATAAATAAAATATTTTGATATAAAAATAAAAAAATTCAAATAAGAAAACAATATGTTAAGATCTCAAGTGACTTTTTTGTTGTTGTTTTTAGTAACTTTTTTTAACTTTACCCTAAATGGACATACTTTTAAATTTTCTTCGGTGAAAAATCGTAAATTTAAAAAATTAAACAAAAAAATAAAAATAACAAGTCAAAAAAAAAATCCCCGAATCAAACCACTTAAGAAAAAAGAAGTTATATACAAACACACACTTAGGACCCATTTGGAATAATTGCTTAGCTTATTTTATTTGGTTTATTTTCGTTTTAGTGAACTTTTTTTTTATTTAGTCAAAATATTATATTTTTATACTTTTTTCATTGAGACGAGCCAAAAAAATTGAAAATATTTAATCAAAATATAAAAAAAGTTCAAAAAAACGAAATAAATTAATAAATCAAATTTGATATTGCTTATTTTTATCTTTAGTAAATTTTTTAAATCTTTTTATCACAAGTTTTTGCTTTTAGATTATTCATCTCATCGAGACGGTTTGAGAAAGTATAAAATTTTAGACAAAAAATAGTAAAAATAAAAAAACAAAAAAAGTAAAATTAATAAAATTTAGCCCAAACAGAAAAAAAAAAAAAAACAAACCAAAAACAAGTAACATGTATTGTGCGCACAATTTTTTTTTTTTTTATATATACAAAACACAAGAAATCCACATTTTTTTTTGTTTTTCGAAAATGACAATTTTTTTTCTTTTATCTTTTTAACTAAAAATATATTTTGAAAAAAGCCCAAAAGAAAAACCCACTATAACAAAGCCAAACTCTAATTTAAGATGATTTTCTGTTCAAAGACATAAAGATTACTAAAACTGTCCATGAAATCCGATTTCAACTAATGATGATGATGAGATATACCAACTAAAGATATATCTATTTTTGACTCCGATGAGCATAACAAGGTTTTATTTTAGTAACGAGAGAATATAAAATTTTACTAGATGAGTAATTTTATGAGATTAATAGTAAAAGAATTATTAATACTGTATTATTTTAAATATTATATATTTTATATTTTTTGAGATTCGTTACTCAATAGATATATAGTTTTCCGACCATTTAATGCATTTAAAGAAAAAAATACAATTATGTAAAATATGTAATTTAATTTCATATTTAACAGGGTTAAATAAACATGCCCTTATTGTATTTGAACAAAAAAAAAAAAATACAATCTGCATGAACAATCTATTTTATGTTTAAATTCGGCCGAAGAAACATACCCCCAAAGAGCATGTGAAGCACAATTTTTAGATTGTCTTTTTTGAATTACTAATTCTACGTAAGTATTGTGTGATTTAAATTAATAGATCGTCAAATTTCAAATTATTCACACGACTATTACTACCAAGTCTCCTGATTTTAAATGTATTATACTTTAATTTTTACATATTTAAAATAAAAAATAAATAGCATCATAATATTAATTATTATTGTTTTAATTGTGAAAGTTATGATTATTAAGTGATTTGGGCCAAATATCAAAAGATTATAAGCAATCACTCACCAAATTCTATTGTAAAGGAATTCATTCATTCTCAAAAATGATCTTTATAAATATATTATTATCAAATTTTAATTAATAAATCTTTTAAAAAGGAAAAAAATAATATTAAATAAAATAATTTATACTATAAAAATTGAGCCTCTTTGAGAATTTTGTCTTAGGCTTCAATATTAATGTTTGAGCCACCTCAGAAGTCACATTGTTTACTCATTACTTTTATCTTATTCAATCACATTCCAATAATTAAACATGGCCTAATTGATTCAGATGAGATTGCAGTTTGAAAGCAAAATATAGGAAGCAAAAACACCCAGTCTATTATTTGCAATTTCCGTCTTGTTTGGCAATTTGATTTTACGTCAAATTTTTTATTTAAAATTATTTTAAGTTAAATAAGTAAAATATTCGTTTGATGAATCGTAGTGGTAATTTTAAGTCAAAAAGCCACTTTAAGTTGGCTTTAAGATGATTTTTTGGCTTTAAGTTAAAAAACTAAAAGATCATTTAGCTTTTAAGTTGGCTTTAAGATGACTTTTTGACTTTAAGTTAAAAAGCTAAAAGTTCATTTAACCGAGAAATTATTGACTTTTAAGTTATAAAAAAAGCTAAAGAAGTCGAATGTAAAATTTTAAAATTGCCCACCAACCTAAATAAAATTTTATCAAACAAAAAAGCAATAAAACCAAAAGGCCAAATGGTAAAATTACAAATTGTTTATCTAAAAATGTCAAAAGGCTAATAAGGTTAAAGGTAGAGGTTAAAAAAGGAGACTTTTTGCCCTTTTAGGATTTTAAGCCAAATAGTTCAAAAAATTGGCTTTAAGCCGATTTTCCAAATGAGCATTAAGTCAAAAAATTTGGTTTAGAGTAATTTTAGGCCAAAAGAGCTTTAAATTAGAAAAAAAAAAGTTATTATAATTTTTTAAAATTTATTTTTATAATTTAATATAGATCTTGTTTAATAGTTTTTGACGAGTAGATTTAAAAAATATAATTTTTACAAAAAAATATATATGTATAATAAAAATTATGATAATTTTGATAAATATATATAATTATTTTATATAAAAAAAAAAAGGTTAAAAAGTTTTGAATTCTCAAACGAGATTTTTTTGACTTTAAGTTCAAAAATAAAAAATTAAACTTTAAACCCTTACTAAACGAAGCCTTGCACAAGAACAACAAGAGAGAGAGAGAGAGAGAGAAAAAAGAGATTTTAATTGCGAAAGAACTCTATGAGAGAGAGAGAGAGAGAGAGAGAGAGAGAGAGAGAAAGGAGAATTCTAAATTTTTCTTTTTTTTTATTGGTAAATATTTACACATTCATTCTTATTCTCTGTATTAGCAAAGTTTAAACTCTTAAACTCTTAACTCCCATTTAAAAAGCCTAACGCCCAATGGTTACCATTTGGCCAAAGCAACCTTCAACACATTGAAACCTTCAAATCAGGATAGAATTTAATTAGGATTTGGAGGGAAGGCCTCAATGCAACCAAATTGAATCTGCAAAAGAAGTACCATGATTTTCATCTAAATCAATATATATATATATATATATATATAAAGTTACAAAGTACATTCCAATTGAAAGATTTGGGGTACAGCAGGATGAGCACAAATGAGGTCTATTTAAGATTACACAATTTGATAAAAATGGTTTATTATTTTAAACCCATCCAATGAATAATTCATACTCAAAATTAGGTTGACATTATTAATAATATAATCCAAGCACATTTATTTTACAATTTATTATCAAAATTTTCTAAGTTAATTATTTTTTTAATATAAACATGCTCCGATCATATAAGTAACAACGTTCAACTAGCCTAAATTTTTTATATATAAATTACTCACAACAATACCCCAGGTCCTCAAATTAAAGAAAAATTATTGGGTGTAGGAGGTGGCATTGCTACCTTTTAATTTGGGCCATACATTTGTGTGGTTTCCTCCTTTGTATAGAATTCATACAAATATGTAATCCAGATCAAATGTGATAATGTCACATTCTACACCTAATAATGACGCCAAATTGAATGTTCACATATAACATACCATTGAGGTTTTGTACTTGCTATTACTGACAATGCACTAAGCCTATATTTGGTTCCATATAAATGTGTGTAGAACCCGTACAAATGTGTAATACAAATCAGAAGGTGGTATTGAGGCTTTGTGCTTGTTATTACTGACAATGCACTAAGCCTATGTTTCGTCTAACGTTTTTAAGAGGTTCTTTGCTTAAAAATCTCTTAAAAAACATACTAATTTGGTCTCTATTGGTTTTTTTTATATGTTTTTATATTTATTTTTTTTAAAAAAAAATTAAAAAGTTTAAAAATGAACAAAAAAAAAAATAGTCCAAACACAAGTTAAAATCCAAATTCTTTGTTTCATATATAAAAAACCACCCAGCTGACGTGGAACAATTATAAGAGGTTATGAGCGCTGCCGTTGATGTAGTTAAAATTATAAATTTATAAATTATAATAAAAAATTATAATTATAATTTAAAACAAAATTATAAATATTTATAAAAATTGTAAATTTATAATTTTAATTAGTAAATTTATATTTATTAATTTAAAATTTAAAACTACTAGTAAAAATCTGTAAGTGCACCCTATTTAAGTTTTTAAAAATATTTGCAAATCTATATACTTAAAGGCTATAAAAAGAAGCTTAAACAAACACCCACTTAATGTTAGTGACATTACAGGAGGGCCTTTCTTGACATGAATAATTACAGTGGGTGTCTGACGTGTAAAACCCAGGTTCTTGGTTTTATATATATATATATATACACCAATGTTCTGAATATAAGATGTGTTTGCCAAAATTACTATAAGTAGTTTTTAGCATCTAGCTATTAATTTTAGTTATAAGTTATAATTTGTACCAAATACTTGCAATTTTTACTATAAATTATAATTATTTTTTTTCTATTTCAATCATAAATTATAATCTTTGTCATACACTCATAACTTCTGTTACAAGTTACAATTTATAAATTACTAATTTTAATAATGTCAGACACCACAATTGTAATAGACATGATATTACTTTTTTTCATTGATATAATACGTATCATTACTATTAAAACACAATATAGAGTTTTGGTTTTATCACTATAAAATATTTTATATATTTTTAAAAAAATATTATTCAATAATAAATAATTTAAAAATAATATAAACACTTATTTAACATAATATTCTACTTAATTTGTCTAAATTAGTTTTAAATTTTATTATTTATAACGAGATTGCTAACCTAATATCAACATAAATTTAACATTACATATTTTTTTAATAGATTAACATTGATGAGTTTTAAAACTCTGAGCTATTTTTGAATATTGAGTAAAAAATAATTTCTTTTAAAAATATTTATGAATCAGGACGTATCTAATATTATCTGGTACCTACAAATATATATGTTAGTGTTGTCCGGTATAAATCAATACAAACTAATATTTTGAATAGTATAAAATGAAATAATTAAATATACTATTTTTACTTTAAAATGATACGTACAAGGGGCAAAAGCCAAAAGACTCCTTTCAAAAAAATGAGAAAGGTACAAAAACCTCATACTAAAAAAAATAACTTTTTGCGTCAGCTGAGTGTGTCGCATATACTGTATTTGCGACGGAAGAACAGTCAGAAATACTACTTTTTCCGTCGCAAAAAAGTATTTACGTCAGACAGCGTAGGATCATTAGGTTGCAAATACTTTTTGCGATGGTAAATTCATGTCGCTAATTTTTTGCCTTCGTTTGGTAAACCAGCTTAAAGCCGATTTTTTGGGCTTTTTAGCTTAAAGCTTCGAGCTTAAAAAATCAAAAATTCTCATTTTTCAACTCCTAACTTTTACCCTATTAATTTTTTAACTTTTTAACTTTATGATTTTATTATTTGGTAAAATTTTATTTAGGCTGAAAGGTAATTTTGAAATTTCAGAACCGATTTACTTGGCTTTTTTGGTGAGTTAAGAGTCACTAAATTTTTAACTGAATGAATTTTTGATTTTTTGAGTTAAAATGGCTTAAAACAAAAAAAATCGACCTAAAATCAAGTTGCCAAACGAAAACTAAATATAGTCACATAATCTGAAGAAAAAAAAATCATACGTGCAGAAGAGAAAAGCCAAAGAACAACTATAAAAAATAGAAGAAAAGGTACAAAAACCTCCTAATGAAAAAAAAAAAAAAAAAACACTTTTTGCATAGGCTGAAAACTGTCGCAAATATTATTTATCCATCGCAAAGACAAATTGCATGTCGCAAAAGATATTGTTTGTGACGGTAAAAAGCCAGGCAAAGGCAGAAGCAAATACTCTTACAATATTTTCCAAAAAGTTATTTGCCATAAAAATCGTCACAAATAATTATTTTTTATAAAAATCAAAATTATTTAAAAATAATAATTTATATGTAACAAAAATACCCAACATTCATACAACATCCATATCTAAGTATTAAAAAAATAAAATGTTCAAATATTAATTTCCCAAAACTAATTGTCTCCTTGATATTTTTCACAAGCTGCAAGAAGAATCAGCAATTAGATGATAAGTAATCAAGGAAGAAAATTTAATGAAATTCCAATTTTAATCTAACGTAGAAGAACCCATTGCATCAGACAAAACAGTCTCTTAACCCAGAAACAAGCATTAGTTTTAACAGTTCTTCTTCCCCCCATGTAATGATCTCCAAGTATCAAGGAAGATTAAAACAAGAACAACAAAAATATATTGGTTAGAATTTTTCATGTGAATATCAATGAAGTGGTAGAATCAGCAAGAACTTCACTCGAGATACAAAATTTTCTCAAAAGAAAAAAAAAATGCTCTCAATTTATAGAGAATTGGAGATGAAGCAAACAAAATTAAAAAGCTACACGTCCTCGGCCTAGAGAAACTAAAATTGTGATTTTTCTTGACCAATATTGAAAGAACTTTAATTTCGCGACTTCTTAATATCGAGGTGTTAAGAAAAGAACAAACTGAACCTTATAAACCACACAGAGAGGCCTCTCAATGAGCCATAAGAGACCGTCCAAGACACCCATTGAATTACAACAACCGAATACTCAGCACACTGAAAGAAGAGTAACTTAACTTTAATACCAAATTAAAAAGTCTAACTCACACAACTCTTTAAAACCCATATGTTAAGTAAAGGAGAAATCGAACCTTATAAACTACACAGAAAGACCTTTTAATGAGCGATGTAAGACAATCAAAGAAATACAAAAAGGCGGAGTCAATGCTAAATAACATGATAAAAACAAAAAACTAACCTCCACATTAAAAACGAAAAATTAGTAAACAGTCTAATTTATAGGCCATTTACTATTTTTTATCTAACATAAAAAATTTTAAAGAGTAATGTCCATTCGCATAAAAATTTTAACGCGCAAGATTTTTTTGAGACAAAAATACCCTAGAACAGATAAATTTATCTGTACTTTTTCAAAACATGTATGAAGAACACAAATAAATTTATCTGTCTTATTGAAAATATATATAAAAAATACAGATAAATTTATCTATAACTTTTCAAAACACGTATAAAAAACACAAATAAATTTATTTATTTTTTATTTAAAGCACGCATAAAGAACACAAATAAATTTATCTGTAACTTTTCAAAAATATGTATAAAAAACACAAATAAATTTATCTATTTTTATTTGTTTGCATTATCTGTATTGATATGCAAACAGATAAATTTATCTGTTAAGCATAAATAAACAGACAGATAAATTTATCTATTTGTATTATCTATGTTGATATGCAAATAAATAAATATATCTGTTAGGCATAAATATGTAAACAGATAAATTTATCTGTTTTTAAAATATTTTCGAAAAAAATCACACAATTAGACTTTGCACGTTAAAATTTTTATTGATGAACCTTGTACGTTAAAATTTACTTTTTTAAACCTTTGACCAAAAGTTCTATTAAAAAATTATATCGTCATCCTTTTGCATGGTGGCAGTCAACAAGTTAGAGGCTGAATTAATAGAAATCCCTTTCTGCAAAGAAACTTTCTCTGAAAATTGCTCCTCCGCAAACTGTTTGGCAGCTGTGCACCGTCTCTCAATTTCCCTCTTCTTGTAACCTTGAATCTTTTTCAGCCTGAAGAAATCTTCCCTCTCCAGCTCATCTAGTTCCCCCTTTATGTAACTTATTGTGTTCTCTATCCTTGGCTTCACAACATTCTCCAAGGCATTGACCCTTCGGTTTGTGGTTTTGATTGCCTCGTCAAGCGTCAAGAATGATGTTTGGAGAGAAGCCAGCTCAACTAGAATCTCGATAGATTTCACATAGGCTGCACGACAAGCCTGCACCTGCTGGCCACCTCTTGCCAGTCCAGTCAGGTCATTCTTCGTCTCACCTTCAGTGAAATACTCAAACTTGGGGAGTTTCACGCCGGCAACATTTTCTCGCCTGGATCGAACTTTGAGCGACGCGTTCTTGACATTTTCAAGGACAACATGCTTGATGTTTTCACCAGCAACATACTTGGCTTCGGTTAGGGCAAAGGAGGATGTTTTCATGATCTCTCCCATTGATTCCTTTGCCGAGACAATCTTCTTCAGGATCTGGCGGAATTGCACAGTTAAAGCATCACTCTTCTTCTTCAGGAGAGCATGACCTCTTGTAGCACCAACAAGGCGAGCCTTCATTACCCCAAGCATTGTAACAGTGGGAACAACATTCAAGCGTTGGCTTTGGCCAGACATCTTGTCAAAGTTCTAAACTGAAAAGAAATAAGAGGTGGAGTGATTAGTCAAGAATTCTCCTCACAATCAATAATGTGAGACTTCTGGAAATCATCAAAACCTAGGTGTTAGCAGCGAACGATTCCAAAATCTAAACAACTTACTTTACCCTGAAAATAACATATGCCCAAACGGATCTCAACAGTTCTTTTTATTTATCCAAAAGGCGTTGACGAAAACATTTCAAAATAGCTGATATCAGAATTTCAGAACCGTAACTCCACAACTTCCTTTAATCCACCATTGCAAGTGCTATATAATTTTTATGGACTTTTCACACATCCAGTGTTTCAAAATAAAAGCTATTATATTGACAGCTCTACTCATTTGGTTGAAAGACTATTTTTATAGAATAATTAATGTATTTAGATTTTAGTGCTTGGAGTATTATGGAGTAGCTTATTAGTGTAGTGTTTTTTGTAATGAATAATGTTTGGTTGGTAGTAGAATAACCTAATAACAAATAAAATATTATTTGATTTGACATGATTTCGATGGGATTAAATTTTTTTCATATACAAAAATGTTTAAAATAGTACTGAGACTAACCAACCAACCAACCCCTCATGGGATTTGGATAGTCCCCCAATGGGTGTGTTAAGTTCGTTGATGGAGTTTTCTAAACTCCCCTCCAAGTGCTTCCCAAACATAGGACTATATAAGACTATTTTTAAATAGTCTCATCTCCCTTTCTTATCCCACATTCAAACATGGCGTTATAAGGAATTCACACCACAAACATACTAACGATAGGATTTTCGTTGGCAACAATAAAAAATAGGAGATAATACTATTGGAACATTAATGATTTGAGATCATGCATCCCACATGATCAATGATAGTTTTACTTAACATGGAATAAATAGAAGTGGAACACAATCTTACCATCAAAATGTAAAACAGACCAATCACTCTAGCGAGGAGCTGCACCCTAGTACCTATATGGTCCCCTAAATTATCCCATTACATGACTCCCAAAATCCAGTAAACCATAATATTTTCCAGAATAACCACTTCCCATCCTGAATTCTGAAAGGGCCGCCTATGTTTCGTGCTTAAAGAACAGAAAATATTGCAATAGCGATGTATGACAAGTAGTGTCCCTAATTATCCACGTACAAACAGGTAAATGGCCACCTCAGTTTAAACTATTCTCAGCTAATATGTTGTGAAAAAAATACATGACAGAGAAAGGAAAAAGCAATTCAGTGACATACATGTAGGAGACAGCAAAGGAGAGACCAGTCACAGGGTGAGGAGCTTCTGAGGGAGCAGGTTGAGGAGGTCGGAGCAGCAAAGGAGAGACCAGTCAAAATTTTATATAACAGTGTACATATAAAACTTGGTTTCATACCATCTCCTTAAGTAGGTTATAATATCACTCAAGTATCTAAGAAAGTTATTAAAAAGCTAAAGCATATCTAAACACAATATTTTTATAATATACACACGTGTATTTTTCAAAGAATTAAAAATCCCAAAACCTTTTAATTGATATCAGCTTAAAAAACAAGACTTTAATCAAGGAATTGAAACTAGGATTTATAAAATAGAGAATTAGTATTAAGATCTTACATCAGAACTAAAACCAAATTTCTGTCTCTTCAATTTTATGCTTCTCGGCTTCCTCAGTAAGCAGCTCGGTTTTCCCTCGTTTTGCAGCTCTCAGACTGCTTCGCTTTCCTTCCTTTTCTTTTCTATCCTTTTAAAGTTTAAACACTATGTTTTTTTTTAATAAAATAATTATACACGAATACATATATACGTAAATATACATATTTTGCATGCACAGCACACACATCACTCCTATTAACTTACACGTGCACCCATGTACTAAAACACTTTGACACCTAATATAAAATCTATGTATTATATTAATTATTTAATTTTTCTAAAATTAAAACTTTAACCTCTTAACAAAAAGTGTACTTTAATTCAGAAAAAATTAGCATATGTAGCAGAGAGAGTATCTATCCCTACGTATATGTACGTCTAGAGAGAAACCACAAATCTTCTCCTCACAGTTCTTGAATTATTTACCTTATATAGAGGTTTTGAATCGTTTGATCCATTTTGTTGAGAATCCTTCGAGAAAAAACTAAATATGGTAGCATACAAGACCTGGTAAATAATTGCACTTCTATGCTTCTCATTAAAATTTCATAATAATGTAAGGACCTATTACCAAAATTATTATTTTTCATCGTCCAATCAATAATTCACATATCCAGTGTACAATTAATGCTGACAACATGACAAGCATACATCAGAGGCAACATTTTGTCACATAAAGCTAACTTTTTGCCCAATGAACCAACTTAAAAAAACTAGCTTAAAAATTAACTTACCAAAAACTTACTTTGAACTCAATTTAACTTTTTGACTAAAAATACAAAAAAAATAAAAAATTAATTTTTAAGCTAGTTGTCAATTTGGACCTTAATATCCACTTATAGAATGGTAATTACGTTGGCAAGAATACTCTCGAACAAATTTATATTGAAATCTATGGGGAAGGATCAATATAATCTTTTCACCCCAGGATATTCTACATTCATTGCCTTACCAATCAACTAATAAATACATTCAAACTACTTCAAAAACACTTATATTCACCCATAAACACATTAGTGTAGATAATAGGAGAGGGTGACCACCACTGTAGCTTTGATGCAATGGCCAAAATTTCATTTCGGCGGATTGTTTTGGTCAAGCTCAAAATTGAAAATGTTTGGGAAACTAATTGGAAAAGTGATGTACGCAGGAAAAAAAATTAAAACATAAGAAAACATTTAGAAACATAAACTAAAGTATGTTTTCATGTGTTGCTAGGGCTAATAAATCAATAATTGAACATGTTTAAGATCTACATATTTGTTTTAGAGTATTACACTATATAAAATTACTTTATAATTTTAATAATGATAATACCATGCACTTACAAAGTGAAAATAATGTCCAATATTTTATTATTACATAAAACCATCTAGGGGTTAAAAGGAAACAAATATAAGCAACGCAAAGAAAGAGAATGAGTGATTTGTTGATCATACTTGCTCTATCTTTTTCTCACTTTCTCTCCTCTTCTCTTCTAATGAATTTAAGATCTATTTTGTTGTTCTAAAATTCTCTCTCCTAGCAAAAAGAAGTTTAGAGGAATGAATATTGTTGGGTATTCCTAGAAAGAATCAAAACAACTCATCATTCTTAATAACTTTCATAATGTTTCAGTGTGTTTCCATGGAAACATTAAAATTTCGTCCACTAATGTTTCGCTTTGAGTTGCTACAAACGAAAACATTCCACCCTTTTTTATGGAAACGAAATAAAATTTTTGTTCCTTGCTCGGATGATCCTTTGATGTGTTTCTAGTGAAAGCAATCTACGACATGGAAATCAAGGGAGGCCATACCATCGCAAACTATGTGCTCTCAACACAGGAGTAAATCATACCCAAAAAACGGCCACATAAAAGCATAACTTGTCAATTTCTTGACTCAATAGCATGTAGGGCATGGACATGAGACTTGAATATGACATGACAAATACATAATTTAGACTAACCCTGCTACCAAGGTGTTTATCATAATTGTTAAGTTACCTGGTATATTTTGCCTAAGGTTATATTTGTACATGTACTCTTTTAACATAAAACTTAGTGGATGAAGGAGAAAACCCCGATTTTCATTATCTCCTCTATTTGCTGCATATTTCTTCTCTCTACATACTTTTCTTCTCCATTTTCTTTCTTTTTTCTCACCAAAATATAACTCGGTATCAGAGCATCAATTCATTACATTCTTAGGAGCGTTGTTCTATTGTTTAGGAAAAAAATCCAAAACTCCCAAAAAGTCCAGGATGGTCGATCATCATTGCTAATGTCCAAAAAAATTGTTTCATGGTCATGATAAATATTTTAACCTTTATTCCTACTTTTGTATGATTTTCAACGAAATTAGGGTTTTTCTTCAAAAATCATGAGAGGCTGATCTAATGCTTCAATCCAAAACCTGAGAAGGTGACTAGCATGTTGGAAGACATTTTTGGAGTATTCAAGCAGTGAGGATACATAATTAGTTGACTGCTGTGCTGTTTGCAAGTTGCAACATCAATGAGGATCAATAACTCAAACCTACATTCTTGGGCAACCCTAAGTCATGTTTCCCAAAGTCAAGTTTGCTGAAACTTGGGAGTTGTTCTATCAAAGTCATATTCATCATAAAGTCATGTTTGCTGCAATTCAAGTAAATGATAAGGGTATTGAACACGGACTGTTACCATCATGTCCCACGCCGATTAAAATAAAGGACTCCCTTGCGTATATAAGCTACTTGGACACTCTCTCCTTATAAGTTAGTTTCTAAGGGTGATTTCTACCTCAAGATTTGTAACATTTGGCATCAGGGTAGCCATTGTGCCAGGTATGAGATTGGATGCAACCTACTTGTATATAGGATCGAATGGGTTGTTAGTTTGTAGTCGAAGTCACGGCAATGGTGGCCTACATGCTGGATTAACAATTTATTGAATACTAATAGCTGAGTGAAGCTGCCAAAAGGAAAAGAGCTACCATTGGGTCACTGTCTGCATAGCGTGGTAATATGTTACGACTGTCCGATATCTATTAAAATAAAAAACTCTCCGTATGTTTATAAGCTACTTAAACACCTTTTCCTTGTAATCCGGGTGCATTTTACTTTTGCTGAAGTGTTTGAAAGATAGACCAACGTTGATCGCAATTAAAAACAGTGATAATATTTTAGATCATTGGTCAAATAAGGCAACACTTGGGGAAATGAAAACATTAGAGAGAATGGTATATTTAAATTGACATGAGATGCGATATTAAAAAAATATATAAATTTATTAAAAATAATTAAAAATATGGCTCTAGCAGAATAGAATGACGTAAAAAGATTCATGTATCCGACTAATTGATTTGAACAAACACTTAGTTTAGTTTGGTCAAATAAGGCAACAAATTGATTCAGCAAACAAAAGGTGAATTTCCAATTATTTTCAGAATACAGTATTCAAAACGCCCTAGTCATATCAATTCCCAAGACTAAATCACAAGCCACAATTGAGTAAGTTCTAACAGAAGAGAAGAAATTTCTCAGTGTATGTATATATATTAGTATCGAAGGTGAATTGAGATGAACCTGATGCAATGACAAGGAGAGAGAATGTCGCTGGGGCGAGGAAGACGAAAACCCCTGTGAAAATTGAATTTGGGCACTGAGAAAACCTTTGTTTGCGAGTCCGTTTTTGCGTCTCAAGCCTTAAAACGGATGAAGTTTTTGATGATGGATAAAAGTTTGAGAATTAGTTTTTCTAAAAGAAAGAAGTAGAAAAAAAGCTAAATTATTTGAAATAAATATTTTATGGTAGTTTTTTATTTTTTATTGAATTATTTAAAATATTTTTATTTATTATTTTTAAATTGTAATATTTGAAATACTGGCACATTTTTTTATTTTGATGAGTTGGGTTTATTTTTTTAATTAAGAATAGTATAATAATTTTGCTGAAAAAAAGTTAGGGTGTTTGAGATGTATTTTAAGTTTTTTTTCTATTGAAAAAAAATTAATGAATTATTTAGAGATGCCAAGATTGCAGCTTAAAAATTAATTTTCTTGTAAACAAAAAAGTTGTAACTTTTTAAAGATGCCAAATAGTGGCGTAGCCTCATGTCTAAAAAATTTGATTTTTAAGAGAATTAGTTATTTTATAAAAACTAATAAATTATTTATAATAATTTATTTAGAAATTTTTTATTTTTTTGTTAAAATATCTAATATGTTATTATTTTTTACTTTTAAGTTGTAACCAATTGTTATTGGAATTTTTTTAATTATTTTGGGCAATAAAGTTGACTTTTTAATTAAATTATTGTATGGCAACCAGTTTAAAATCGAGCTTTTGTCCTTTTGCTTGATGCCCAAAAAATTCAAATAGCCAAAAAACCTCGTTTGCAAACCCAAAAGTTTTTAATTTTTTTGCCTTTTGCTTTCTTAAACAAAATAGTTTTATGTATTTTTAAAAAATATCATAATTTTTTTTAGAGATGTTAAATATGGGCTTTTTTTTATGTCAAATAGGTGATGTGGTGTGCTTGTTTATATAGGCCCGTATGTATTTGAAAGTTTAGAAAATAATCATATATTAATAAATAGCAATTATTGTACGTTATAACCATATATTGAAAGAGTACATATATGAATGAACACGATTAGATTGGGAAAACACACACACTCTCTCTCTTTCCACACTGACTAGATTGGACTAGAGAGTTTAGAGAATGAAAAGAAGAAAGAAGAAGGTAAACATCTCTCTCTCTCCCTCTCCACCCGACTAGATGAGACTAGAGAGTTTAGAGAATGAAAAGAAGAAAGAATAAGGTAAACATCCTCTCTCTCTCTCTCTCTCAACTAGATTGGACTAGAGAGTTTAGAGAATGAAAATAAAAAAGAAGAAGGTAAGCTTTGGTTCTAAGTGTTTGAGACATATCTACTTGATGTTTTTCCTCTAAATTCAGCGTCATCCATCAACCATAGCCCCATATTCAAGGTAAGAACAAAATTTATATACTTGTATTTTTCTCAGTCATGGCCTCCTTGATTAAAAAACACAAGGGCTCAAATTCCAACTAAAAAACTCATGAGATGAGGTCTTAAATCTCAAAATTGCTTCTATCTTCCCTCTACATCATCCCTTCTCTCTCTTTTTTTTTATCTTCAATAATGATATATCTCTTATATAAATCATATATAAGAAGGATATGCCCATGCATGGAAGGGTCATAGGTCTAAGAACCAAAATATTGCTTGTGCATGAATCTGTCCTTGAAGGTTTTTGTGAAAAATTCAAGTTTCATCTATTTTATCTTTGAATCTAGACTCGAGCTAGGATTTTGAAATTTTTACTGTAATATCATGCTGATATTCTCTACATGTATGAATTTTTTTAAAGCCTAGTTTATTTATTTTTTATATTTTTAAAATTCATGTTCAAAAATAGCTAAAAATACTATTTAGAAGGACAATTTTGAGACAATGCCATTTTCTGTAGAACCATGCTTTTTGCATGAACTAGTGGAAAAAGTTAGATGTTTCTTTTATCTTTCAAACTCTACTAAAATCACTCAAAAAGCTTGAATGTAGAGAGAGTTGTGTTGTTTCTTGCAAAAGATGTCAAATCTAAACACTGTTTGATTGAAAATTGTTTAAAAATAAAATATAAATACTTTTTTGAGTAAAGTCAAGTCTCATAAATTCATAACTTAAATATCTACCTCTATAAAAAAATTTAAAATTATCCAGTAGGGGTAAGTAGTCGTTTTTAATTTTCTAAATCGACCGAAAAATCTATTGTCATGCTGGAGCATGCACTCAACTTGTCGCACTCGTTTTTATTTTCTAAAATTCAAGGCCTAAGAGGCAAAATTCAGAAAACTTCTCTTCAGAAAAAGTTTTGAGAACATTTCACATGGGTTACCTACTAATTTTCAGATTTATTTATAAAGGTTTGATATTTTTAAGACCCCAAAAACATAAGCAAAAACCAAAATCCTAAATGTGATTAGTGAGAGTTTGTGTTTAGGTAATTTGCATTAATGCCTTATGTTTTCCCTATGCCTTGTTTGGATAGTAGTAATGCATAATACTATGTTTATTTTATTTACATGACTAGTGATGATAGATATTGATTTAATATGAGCTTGATTCAATTTGATTGTATAAATAATGAGTTCTTTACACCTAAGCATGCTGGCATGATTCTTATATTTATTTTCACATGTTAATAATCCAGTATTTTGCATGAGATTTCCTTTATAAGTTAAAAATTTATATTTTTAGCATAATGTCAATATTTCATTATCATTGGGTCGAAAATTATGGGATTTACTAAAAATTTAAGGAAATGATGAATTGAACCTTAGGGTTGTGACTTGTTTCATGGAATTTTGTATTGTTATTGTGATTTTGGGACGGTTTCCCGAGGCGAATGATGGATCGAGTGAAAAAATAATAGGTATTAGAATAATCGTGATCTCGCACTAGATCTTGACCTGAAATCCGAGGACCAGACCGTGATGATATTTTTCACACCTTGCCTTAAGTGATGACCCAGTTAGACACTAATTAGTTCGATTACGTAGTCATCCCACGGATGAAGAACCGCTTATAATTGGTCGATAGACTTAGTCTGTGTAGATTGGATCATGGTTAAGATGGTTCACCTTAGTTGGGCGAGTCTAAAATAACTTAAGATTTAAATTTAAACTAGTAATTAAACTCACCGCATCATTTTTGCCATATTTCTTGTCATCAATTTTACTATTAATATGTGACTTGTTGCATGAAAAATATGTGTGTATCTGTGTTGTTTCCTCTAGGTGTTAGCTAATGCCATTTCATGCTTGGTTTTGAGGAGCCGGAAGCACCGGCCGACGACTTTGTCAACGAGGAAGTTAAGCCTTGGCTCCCATGAGTAGGAGTCTCACTTGGCCCAACTTACTAACCTGTACTACCAACTCTATGCTATTCGTACCCATGTTATTTGCTTATCTTTTTTTTTTAATGTTTCAGAAACGTATTTTATTTGGGTCTGTAATCATAATATTTTACTATTCAATTTCTTTTGCATGTATAGGTAATACCGTTATTTATTTTTTGCACCTCTATTAGTTATTTGCTACTCTAGATGTTCTCAAAATTTGGGGCGTCATACTACATACGACCAGGGATGGAAGTAAGATTTTAAGTTGAGAGAGACAAATTATTTTTATACATCTTAGGATGGCATATATAAAACTTTTTTAAAAAAAAATTAGAGAAGCGAACCTATGCAATCTTGAAATATCTCGAACTAATATTTTATTATAATAGTGAGCTTTTTTAAAACTTGAGAGAGGCGACCCCCCTATCCGCCCTCCCTTGGGTCCGTCTATGCATACGATGAATCTCAACATTATATACATGTTTATATTTATATAAATTTTTTATAATTCATAAAAAAATAAATTATAATATTTATAATTTTAATTACTACTTTAATTGTATATTGTGAATATTTTTTTAATAAGCATACAATGTAAATATTATTGTTAGAGATATTTAATTATGTTATTATTATTGAACTATTATTGTTATTTTTAGTTAATTTTTTATTTGACGTGTTAAATATAATTATTTTTATAAAAAGGTTACAATAACTTTTTATTTTTTTGAAATAAATTTTAAGAAAAATACTATTAAAATTTTATAATTTTAACCTGCTAAACCGCTAAAATCGCGGGTTGAAACATCAAAAAATAATCACTCCAACCTACTGATTTTGATGATCAGTGAATCGCGGGTTGAAACATCAAAAAATAATCACTCCAACCTACTGATTTTGATGATCAGTGAATTGGCAGTGATAAAATTTTATCAAACCCCTCTAGCCTAATTTGCGCACACCCCTAACGTGTATGATAGAATAAATTTCACAACACTACAAGAAAAAAAGACCTATAGTGACAAAAAAATAGTGACAAACATAAATTCGTCACTAAATGTAAGTATTTAATGACAAGAATTAGAATTGTCACAAAAATACTTAATACATTTATTTTTTGTGACAACTTCATCCTTGTCACATAGATATTGTCACTAAAAGTGTGGCGGGAAATGAAATTTGGCGCCAAGGAGTATTAGTGACAACAAATTTAGTGGCAATAAAGATATTGTCACAAAAAAACTATTATTAATGACAATATGTTTTATTTAACACTCAATCACATTACACGAACCTTTAGTGACAACACGAAGAGTTGTCACAAAATATCTAGTTGTGTTTAGTGATTAATATTTAATTTTTGTCGTTAATAATTATTGGTGACCAAAATGAATTTATCACTAAAAGTAGGTGTTTAGTGACAACAATATGAGTCGTTACTAAAAAGTAGAAATTGTGATTTTTGTGATAATTTCTTGTTTGTCACATAAATGTTGTCGCTAAATGTATGGTGGGAAAACAAAATTTGGCACCAATTTTTTTAGTGACAATATTATTAGTGACTTTTCAAATCTAGTGACTAAATGTTAGTAATTATTAGTGATGATATTTTTTCATTGTTACTAAATAGTGCCATTGATTTTAGTGACATTCAACAATCATGGCTAAAAAGAAGGTTCAAGTCTGGGGTAAGGGTAAGGGTAGGAAGTTAGGGGCCAGGGGTTGTGGGTTGGGGTCGGGTTTTGGAGTCTAGGCCCAAGGGCCTGACGCTAGGGGGTGATTTTTAGGGTTTGGGAGTTTG
>JAOTRH010452057.1:15216-30317 GCA_034768845.1 Heliamphora exappendiculata | reverse complement strand
ACACTATCTGGGTAGTGATAGATCGGCTTACTAAGAGTGCCCACTTTTTATCAATAAGGAAGACAGATAGCTTGGATACATTAGGCGAACTATACATCTGGGAGATCATTCGACTTCATGGAGTACCAGTATCAATTGTATCTGATCGTGATCCGCATTTCACTTCGCGTATTTGGGGAAGCTTACAAAAGGCTATGGGAACTGAGTTATGTTTCAGCACAGCCTTCCACCCTCAGACCGATGGATAATCAGAACGAACCATTCAGATACTTGAGGATATGCTAAGGGCATGCGTACTGGACTTCAAGAGAGATTAAGAGCGGCATGTACCACTAGTAGAGTTTGCTTACAACAACAGTTATCAAGCTAGCATTGGCATGGCTCCTTACAAAGCACTGTACAGAAGACCATGTCGCTCACCGATCTTGTCACGCCCCAAACTCCAGGTCACGTGAAACACTCACAAACAACCAACCCGAGAATACACTCTCAATATAAAACCATACATGCATTGTATATAATCGCCAAACGGTATACATTACACGGTTCCAACACCGAAAAAACCTGTTATAACATACATGTAATAGAAAAAACAAAAAGGAAGACTACTACTCTTCCACCTCTCCAGCACCTCCAGATCAACATGCGTACCTAGTACCTGAAGAAAACTAAATCCCACACTGTGAGCCAAAGCTCAGCAGAAACTAGACAGTCATGCAGTATAAGCTAAACATGCTAAGAAAACGAGATGCAGTTTTAGACTATCTTTCAAGCCTTAAAAACAATTTTCACATGCAAACGGGAAAGCGAGGATACAAACCATCTTTTGACTCACACATAGGAGCCATGAAAACAGTTGAAAAAGAGTTTTTAGATCGCGATTCACACAACTCTTAAAAATAATTTTAAAATTGGTCTATCCGTCCCACAATGCAATTCACGCAATCCATGTATCTTCTCGGACTTTCACCGAAGGACCACAGCCCCCAACTATGCAACGCATACAACTCGTGCAACATACAAATGCACGCAACCCGTGCAACGCACGCAACCCGTGCAACACACACATCTTCACAGACTTTCACCGCAGGACCATCATCTGCCCTCATAAAATATCTTCACGGACTTTCACCGTAAGACCATTATCCGCTCTCACCACATGTCGTCACAGACTTTCACCGTAGCACCATCATCCGCCCTCATAAGACATCTTCACAGACTTTCACCATAGAATCATTATCCGCTCTCACCACATATCTTCACGGACTTTTACCATAGAACCATTATCCGACCTAACTAATGCCTTGTTGACCAGAGCCAACAAATATCTTTACGAACTTTCACCATGGGACTATTATCCGCCCCACATATGGATATCTTTATGGACTTTCACCGAGGGACCAATATCCGCCCTACATATGCACAACAAATACAAATCTATGCATCAACAGGCATCTCTACACATGCCTAAATCACGGGATAAAATCGTATACCGCAGGATAAGACCGCATCAAAACATGCATACTAAACCATGGTTTAAATGCATAAAGCCACGTACTATTACTACGTTACACAAATCACGTCACATGCTACACACGCGACTCACACAATACTTGCAACTCATGCAACATGCGTCACATGCATCATTTCCTCATATTCCACGTAATCATGCCTACAAAACATCTGAGTTTTAAAGCATGCAACTACGGTATACGCAACGATACCAAAACCATGTAATCCACTTACATAATCCTTGCATAATAAACCACAGTTATAAATGCATAAAGCCTGCTATAAGGGCACATAGCCATATAACCTCAAATCGTGACATCACCCGCCACAAAACCCGACATCCACTCACAGGGACAACCGGAAACCCACACAACCAAGCCTAACTGGAAGGCTACACCAAACCCCTCAAACCACGAGGTCACTAACACCATCTTTTCTCCAAAGGTGCCACGGTACCTAACACGCCTCACAACCAATGATGTGCAAACACCACGCACATAACCGTGCCCCAACAACCCGCATCTAACCATGCATGCTACTCCCGAGGATGACACCTAAATGAATACCCGAAGCCACGACACGACTCCCAAAACCATAACCCGACCAACCGAAACCCAAAAGTCATCCAACAGTATTTTAATTGACTAACCCCATAATCAATCAACCGAATACCATTGAAAACCAATTGGAAATTGAAGGACCCAACAAAAACCACAAAACCAACAGTCCAGAACTTCAGTCGACTGGACTCAGCCCCCAGTCGACTAAAAGACACACTGGAAAAGTCTAGAACACCCAAAACACACGGTTCAGTCGATTGACCCTCAAGGTCCAGTTGACTGAACCCCAAGAACTATGATCCAGTTGACTTGACCTATGAGTTCAATCGACTGACCTAGCCCAGAAATCATTTTTAAGCTATAGGTTTCAACCTCCAAACCCCGATTCGAAGCCTTCAAACTCCCATCCGACACCCTCGGACATCCACACGCCTAGGCCTAACACCAAGACCACGAAAGGAACACCCAATACCCGATTCCATCCATTGGAATCACCAAAAAATGAGTTTTTAGCCCAAAAACCCAACTTGAAACAAACTTAGATCTATAGCAATCTAACCGTTAAAAACACACACGATTACACGTAGCACCTTTATATAGCAGTAGGGTCTAGAATTCTTCCTCGGTGAGTTAGAAACTCGATGCCTCAAACCACGTGCAAAGTCAAACTTTGTCAGAATAAAAATTTATCTGGATAAATGCGTAGCCCACCGTGCCAATAGCAAGGATCCGTTGTTGCATCGTTGAAAATTGAGCCCCGGGCCCCCGAGAACTTAGAGAGAAACCATAGAGAAAAAAAAAACTTACTGGAGAAGTTTTGAAAATATCTTTTGAAAATATCTAATTCCAAATATTTATAGGGCCTCTAAAATATCTTTTTATTGAAATTTTTCAAAATTCACACCACAACGCCCCACGGCCCTAGGAACCTGCCCTGCATGCGTATCTAACCCTGATCATGCATCAAAAGCATATAAACATGCAAAATCGTAAATGAAAAACACGCGTCAAAAAATGCCAAAAAAAAAACGGGTCAGGGTCTCACAACTCTACCCCCTTAAAGGAATTTTGCCCCCAAAATTCAACTCAAGGTTAAAAGAAACAACCACGTCAATCACAATCGACACAGGCACACGAGATTGTTAGCCAAACCATTCCTAGGATATAGTCAAACAAGGTCAGGCATCCTAAACAATGGCCAACTATCTCAAAGACACGGGATCTACAACTCACCCCAACCTCACATCCTCACCAACCGTTGCTTCAACACAGCACAGCACCCACGGAGTCCATCACAAACACCCAAACAGATGCAAGAAAGGAACTGGCCCAAAACCTACAACTCAGAAAGTGCCTCTACTTGCTGAAGGCATATCTGCATCATCCGGCACAACCAGTGCCCTGGAAGAACTAGGAGCTATAAGGGAATAAGCTCGTGGCAGTGTCGCTCTGCCCTGACCACCATAACTCGGCGCTGTCGGCTACCGCACCTACTGAACTGAAGTTCCCCTATCCTTCACGTGGGAAGTCTGAACCGCAGGATACTGCTGTCGCTCCTGCACATGCGATGGTGTGCCTACTGTACTCGGTGCACCCTCTCTCTGGGGACAGTTCCTCCGAATATGTCCTATCTGACCACATCCAAAACAAGTAGGCGACCCTCTCCCCTGTGACTGATCTGGTATGGAACTCTGAGCCTTCCTCAACTGTGAATTCGGGTACTGCATCCGCTGTGGACAATCTGATACACGATGCCCCAGCTATCCACACCGATAACATCTGACCTCCCTCTGCTCTGGCCTCCCCGACGAAGCCACTGATGGTGCTGGTGTAGAGAACTGTTGTGGTCCAGATGGATGAAAGCTAATACCAGAGGACCTCTGCCTCTTGCTGGAACGCCCACCTGTTTGCGCGTCTGTACCACCCTGAGGTATCCTGGCCTCCCTAGAAGCTCGAATCTCAGTCATGGTGTTCTCCACCCTCGCTGCTGCCTCCACCAGCTCTGTGAATACACGAAGTCCCATCACAACCACACGCTCCCTGATCGCTGGCCTCAAGCCTCGCTCAAACTTCATAGATCGCAGATCATCTGTGCTTACCAACTTCAGAGCAAACCGGGATAAGCTCGTAAACCTAGCCTCATACTGCGTGACGTCCATGGCCCCTGGGTAAGAGTGTAGAACTCCTCCCTGTTCAAATCTCTCCGAAGCCGGGAAGTATTTCTCCAGAAACACTCCTATAAAGGCTGTCCATGTGACTCCCACAATGGTCCTGGCATACTTCCACCACGCATAAGCAGCACCCCTCAGCTAGAAAGTAGCAAAGGAAACCCGCAACTCATCCTCCTCAATCTACAATATGTCCAGGATCTGAGTCACAACTCCAGCCACTCCGTCGCCACAATAGGATCAGGATCTCCCGCAAAGGTAGGTGGATCCATGTGCCTGAATTCCCGCATCGCTACTGTAGCCCTTGCCTCAGGCACTCCCTCTCTCTCTCTCTAACAATCTCACCTCTAACCAGTTGTTGGATAAAATCCGCCAGCATATGCAACAACTTCGTCGCATTCACCAGCCCTAGGGGAGCATTTGCATCCCCAGCATCAGGGATAGGAACATCCCCTTGGCCAACAGCACGGCCACGGGCTCGACCACGGCCTTGCCCTCGTCTCGCAGACATTGCGTCTATATGAAATAGACAGAACATGAGATGCAGCACATAGCATAAACTACATAAGCATGCTAACACATAGCCACATAGGTTCATGCTAAACAAAATGCCACATACCGAGGAGAACCAACAAGAATGACACGTCAATCTGGATAACCTACTCAGATTCCCTGCTAGAAATTACGTCAGCTAAACGCACTTTTAACTAGGCTCCCAAGTTTGTTAATCCAAACACGCAAAGACAGGACTATCACTCCTAAGATTCAATCCCCATGTTCACATATACACATCATTCACATATCTAACATGCTGACACATTCATGTTATCAATGCATCAAAACACATGCAATTAAGCACACGCATTCAATCTCACATGGTGTTGCAACCTCTTTCCACGGCTCTTAGGTATTTGAACCCAGAGCTCTTATACCAATATGTCACGCTCTATACTCCGGATCACGAAAACACCCACAAATAACCAACCCGAGAATATACTCTCAATATAAAACCATACATGCATTGTATAAAATCGCCAAACGGAATACATTACACGGTTCCAACACCAGAAAAATATGTTAAAACATACATGTAACATAAAGAACAAAAATAAAGACTACTGCTCTTTCATCTCTCCAGCACCTCCAGATCAACCCGCATGACCGGTATCTAAAGAAAATCAAATCCCACACCGTGAGTCAAAGCTTAGCAAAAACTAAACAGGCATGCAGTATATGCTAAATATTCAAGGAAAACAAGATGCAGTTTTAGACTCTCTTTCAAGGCTTAAGAACAATTTTCACATGCAAACGGGAAAGCGAGGATACAAACCATCTTTTGACTCACACACAGGAGCATGAAAATAGTTGAAAAAGGATTTTTAGATTGCAATTCACACGACTCTTAAAAATAATTTTAAAATTGGTATATCCGTCCCACAATGCAATTCATGCAATCCATGTATCTTCTCGGACTTTCACCGAAGGATCACAGCCCCCAACTATGCAACGTACACAACCCGTGCAACATACACGATGCACGCAACCCATGCAATGCACACAACGCACGCAACCTGTGTAACACACACAACTTCATGGACTTTCACGTAGGACCATCATCTGCCCTCATAAGATATCTTCACGGACTTTTCCCGTAGGACCATTATCCTCTCTCACCACATATCTTTCTGGACTTTCACCATAGTACCATTATCCGCCCTAACTAATGCCTTGTTGACCAGAGCCAACAGATATCTTTACGAACTTTCACCGTGGGACCATTATCCGCCCCTCATATGCATATCTTTACGGACTTTCACCGAGGGACCAATAGCCGCCCTACATATGCAAAACAAATACAAATCTATGCATCAATAGGCATCTCTACTCATGCCTAAACCACGGAATAAAACCGTATACTGCGGGATAAGACCGCATCAAAACATGCATACTAAACCAGAGTTTAAATGCATAAAGCCACGTACTATTACTACGTTACACAAACCACGTCACATGCTACACACGCGACTCACACAACACTTGCAACTCATGTAACATGCATCACATGCATCCGTTCCTCATATTCCACATAATCATGCCTATAAAACATCTGAGTTTTAAAGCATGCAACTACAGTACATGCAACGATACCGAAACCATGTAATCCACTTACATAATTCATGCATAATAAACCACAGTTATAAATGCATAAACCCAGCTATAAGTGCACATAGCCATATAACCTCAAACTGAGACATTACTCGCCACAAAACCCGACTTTTACTCACAGGGACAACCGGTAACCCACGCAACCAAGCCTAACGGGAAGGCTACACCAAACCCCTCAAACCACGAGGTTACTAACACCATTTTTTCTCCAAAGGTGCCACGGGCCCTAACAAGCACCACGACCAATGATGCGCAAACACCACGCACATAACCGTGCCCCAACAACCCACATCTAACCATGCATGCCACTTCCGAGGACGACACCTAAACGAACACCCAAAGCCACGACACGACTCCCAAAGCCACAACCCGACCAACCGAACCCCAAAAGGAATCCAATAGTATTTCAATTGACTAACCCCATAATCAATCAACCGAATACCATTGAAAACCAATTGGAAACCCAAGGATCCAACAAAAACCACAAAACCAACAGTCCAGAACTTCAGTCGACTGGACCCAACCCCTAGTTGACTGAAAGACACACTGAAAAAGCCCAGAACACCCAAAACACACGGTGCAGTCGACTGACCCTCAAGGTCCAGTCGACTAAACCCCAAGAACTATGATCCAGTCGACTGAACCTATGCGTTCAGTCGACTGACCAAACCCAGAAACTGTTTTTAAGCCACAGGTTTCAACCTCCAAACCCCGATTCGAAGCCTCCAAACTCCCATCTGACACCCTCAAAAATCCACACGCCTAGGCCTAACACCATAACCATGAAAGAAACAGCCGATACCCGATTCCATCCCCCAGAATCGCCAAAAAATGGGTATTTAGCCCAAAAATTCAACTTGAAACAAACTCAAATCTATAGCAATCCAACCGTTAAAAACACACACGATTACACGTTGCACCCTTATACAATAGTAAGGTCTAAAATCCTACGTCGGTGAGTTAAAAACTCGACGTCTCGAACCACGTGCAAAATCGAGCTTCTCTGAATAGAAATTCGTTAGGATGAATGCGTAGCCCACCGTGCCAATAGTAAGGATCGTTGAAAATCGAGCCCCGGGCCCCCGAGAACTTAGAGAGAATGCAGAGAGAAAAAAAGAAACTTACTGGAGAAATTTTGAAAATATCTAATTCCAGATATTTATAAGCCTCTAAAATATAATTTTTTTGAAATTTTTCAAAATTTGCACCGCAACACCCCACGGCCCCGGGAACCTGCCCCACATTCATATCTAACCCTGATCATGCATCAAAAGCATATAAACATGCAAAACCGTAAACGTGAAACACGCGTCGAAAAATACCGAAAAAAAAAACGGGTCAGTGTCTCACAACTCTACCCCCTTAAAGGAATTTCACCCTCGAAATTCAACTCATGGTCTAAAGAAATAACCACGTCGATCACAATCGACACAGGCACACGAGATGGTTAGCCAAACCATTCCTAGGATATAGAGTCAAACAAGGTCAGGTATCCTAAACAATGGCTAACTTTCTCAAAGACACGGATCTACAACTCACCCCAACCTCACATCCTCACCAACCGTTGCTTCAACACAGCACAGCACCCACGGAGTCCATCACAAACTCCCAGACATATGCAAGAAAGGAACAGGCCCAAAACCTAGAGACTCAGAAAGTACCTCTACTTGCTAAAGGCATATCTGCATCATCCGGCATAGCTGGTGCCCTGCAAGAACTAGGAGCTATAAGGGAATACGCTTGTGGCAGTGCCGCACTGTCCTGTCCTCCATAACTCGGCGCTGTCGGCTGTCGCACCGACTGAACTAAAGTTCCCCTATCCATCACTTGGGAAGTCTGAACCACAGGATACTACTATCGCTCCTGCACATGCGATGGTGTGTCCACTATACTCGGCGCATTCTCTCCTTGGGGACAATTTCTCGAAATATGTCCCTCTCCCGTTTGACTGATCCGGTATGGAACTCTGAGCCTTCCTCAATTGTGAGTTCGAGTACTACCTCGGTTGTGGACAATCTAATACACGATGCCCCAGCTGCCCACATCGATAACATCTGACCTCCCTCTGCCCTGGCCTCCCCGACGAAGCCACTGATGATGCTGGTGTAGAGAACTACTGTGGTCCAGATGGATGAAAGCTAATACTATAGGACCTCTGCCTCTTGCTGGAATGCCCACCTGTCTGCGCCTCTGTACCACCCTGAGGATCCTGGCCTCCCTAGAAGCTTGAATCTCGGTCATAGTGTTCACCCTCACTGCTTCCTCCACCAGCTCTGTGAATACACGAAGTCCCATTGCAACCACACGCTCCCAGATCGCTGGCCTCAAGCCTCGCTCAAACCTCATAGATCGCAGCTTGTTTGTGTTTACCAACTCTGGTGCAAATCGAGATAAGGTCGTAAACCTAGCCTCATACTGCATGACGTCCATGGCCCCCTGGGTAAGAGTGTAGAACTTCTCCCTGTACAAATCTCTCTTCGAAGCCGAAAAGTATTTCTCCAGAAACACTCCTATAAAGGCTGTCCATGTGACTCCCACAATGGTCTTGGCATACTTCCACCATGCATGAGTAGCACCCCTCAGCTAGAAAGTAACAAAGGAAACCCGCAACTCGTCCTCCCCAATCTGCAATGTGTCCAAGATTCGAGTCACCAACTCCAGCCACTCCGTCGCCACAATAGGATTAGGATCTCCCGCAAAGGTAGGTGGATCCATGCACCTGAACTCTCGCATCACTACTGTAGCCCTCGCCTCAGGCACTTCCTCTCTCTCTCTAACAATCTCACCTCTAACCAGCCATTGGATAAAGCCCGCCAGCACACGCAACAACTCTGTCGTATTATTGGTCCAAGGAGAGCATTTGCATCCCTAGCATCAGGGATAGGAACATCCCCTTGGCTAACACCATGGCCACGGCCTCGACTACGTCCTCGCCCTCGTCTCGCAGACATCGCGTCTATATGAAAAAGACAGAACATGAGATGCAGCACATAGCATAAACCACAAAAGAAGGCTAACACATAGCCACATAGGTTCATGCTAAATAAAACCTACATACCGAGGAAAACCAACAAGAATGACACGTCAATATGGATAACCTACTCAGATTCTCTTCTAGAAATCACGTCAACTAAATGCGCTTCTAACTTGGCTCCCAAGTTTTTTTTTTGGTAAATAAATGTAACATAAAGAAAACAAATGTACATGAATCCAATGGGCATATCCCAGGAGATTACAACAAATACCAAACAAACAAGGAAACAAAACAACAAGAACCACCTAACCCCCGCTAAGGAGCGGGGGAGAAACTAACAAAGAAAAACCACATTCAACCCCATGACTGGGGAGGGCACAAAACACAAGGCCAATCCTGCAGACGTAAAGGAATGGCAACACCAACCAAGCTACAAACCACTAACCAACCCCGCTAGATAGAACTATCAGCTTAACTGACCAAGAGACGGTTTTTTCTTTTTCTTACCACTAGACTGTTTAGCCTGCTTACTCCCTTCCTTCTTTCTCGAGGAAGAAGGAGGGGCTCCATACTACCCGGCAATCGGGGTCCACAAATCCGTAACCTCACAATTTTGTTTCTTTTTCTTTTTTCTTACACACAAGCATGCTGAAAGAGTTTGAAGTTAGAGTTTCAGTTGCCACTTGCTCCCTGTCACCCATCTATGTTGAATTTGTGAAATCCACAAAAGCCGCATTATTTCAAGGCATCTCACAATCACCCGCATCCACTTGCTCCCTCTTGCCTGCATCAGCAGGCTTGGTTAACTCTACTCCAACAACAATAGCCGAAGGCACATCAGCCACCTTGACATTAGCTCCTTTTCACGTAACTTTGCCAATGCCTACAATAGCTGTAACATCAGCTGGCTCACTAACTATCCCCATGTTCAACACAGCTTCACAAGTGGGAGAAGCCCAAGAGGAAAGCAAAGAAGGACGGCCAGACCTACCAGCACCTCTAGCGACCCCCTTACCTCGACCAATTGGAGTCCAATCATCTTGACACTCTACAGGCTTATTCTAGCAACGGCTAATATCATGACCAAACACTTTACAATGGGAGCAGACCGATGGTAGACCTTGATACTCAACACTAACTTCCACAATATCCCTTTCACATTGAACCAAGATATAATGTAACAAAGGCTTGGTCGCATCGACTTCCACACACACCCGCGCATATGAGATGCACTGCTTTGTATCCGTAGCCTTATCCAGATAGAGAGGAATACCAACAGCACTTTCTATTCTACTCAAGCATGGAGAGTTCCAAAATTCAAGGGGTAATTCATGAAATTTTACCCAAAGAGGAATATTAGAGAGAGCCTCTTTAGAAAGTTTAAACCTTTTTTTCCACCTTCGCAAAATCAATAGCTTACTAGAGAAATGCCATTTCCCCTTATCTAGAATGGTCTCCATATTTTCTAAGCTTTTAAACTTGAAAATGTAGAACCCCTTATTCGTACCACAAACATCCAACAAACCCTCTGGGCTCCACAGAGTCCTGGCTGTGGCTCTAACCAAACCAAAGGCCAGGTCAGCGTCTAGGAAATAACCCACAAGGCAATTTTCCCACGACTTGTCATCGATCAAATCTCCTACAATTTCAACTACATCTGGGTTATTAGGGTCCTTGGTTTTTACAAATTCTAGAGTGATACTAGACAAGCTACGATTCGTAAGCAAAGAAGCCCAATTTTTTGGTCTAGGCTTATTATCAAACACCTCATGTGCACCTGGTGAGATACTCTTAGCTGTTGTGATCTGCGCCCAAGTTTTCAATTGGGGCAATTGATCAGACACTTGGGCTACATAGTCTCCAATAGACCCGTCCAACACATCATTTTGTGGCAAGGAAATCGTAGGCACCCAAGACCTGACTACATCACCGCCGAGCTGGTGGGCTCTAGGGTCCTGACCACGACCATGGCCGAAGCGAGTGCCACCCCTATAAGGAGTCCTCCCACCCCACCTACCATGATAAGAGCTGAAGGTGGGGTCTCTAAAGGGAGAACCCTGGACAAGCTTCTCATCAATCTCATAAACAAAATCACAAGAGGTTTCCGTAGTCGTTGCTACAATTTGATCAAGCGCCCTCGAGTTAGACGCCTTTTTTTGGGGGGGTAATTAAATGTAACATAAAAAAAAATAACATGTTTACAAGGGGCATACCCCAGGAAAAAACAACAACTTCCACTAGGGAAAGGACCACCTAACAACAAAGCAAACTAAGAGAACAGTCAAAACCTAAAAATAAAATAACAAAACACACTGAACCCCCGCGTGACAGCGGGGGAACAATCTAAAAAGACAAATTCCATGCACAACCCGCATGGATAGGAAAAGAACACCAAATCATGACCGTTGTTTCCTTTTCTTTTTCTTGCGCACAAGCACGCTGAAGGAGTTTGAAATAGGAGTTACAGTTGCCGCTTGCTCCCTGTCACCTATCTCTGCTAAATTTGAAAATTCCATAGAAGCTTTATGTTTCCTAGGCATCTCACTATCACCCACATCCACATGTAAAGGATGGGCTGCATACTCCATCAAAGAACCATCCCCCTCAGCCACAAAAACCGGCGTGGCCGACGCTGGCTTAGATCTAACTCTCTCCACTGGGATCGGAGGGTTAGTGTTTCCAATAACAAAATTATCCTGTGTAACATTTCTACCATTCCCAACTTGAATCCTCTCTCTCTGGCCTTCATTCTTATTAACTTCTGCCTTTTTTTAGGTAATTAATTGTAACATCAATAACATAAAGGGAGAAATGTCCCTATAACCAAAAGATTACATGTTTACAAACACTGCCCTAAAAAAACAAAGGACCCAACCCCCACTTAAAAGCAGGGAAGCTAGCTAATAAAACACGTTCCATGCACAACCCGCATGGATGGGCAAAACCAACTGACAAAACAAATATAGTAGTCATAGGACACCTATCTAAATTCAAGGAAGTGACAAGGACAAAGAAATTCCACTAACCCAAACCAAGCCTAGTCTCACAGAGATAGTGACACTCCCCAACCAATGGGGGAAAGGATAGAGGCAAGAACACCACTGTTGATGAGAGCAGAATATTCATACCAGAGCTAGAACCTCAATCAAGACAATCATCATTGGGAAACACTAGCATCCGAGAGAACGGCAATACATGGCTCCCCAAAACTCTTCTAAAGCCCAAAAAAGAACATCAATATAGCTGAAAAGACGTCACAACCCTGGCAACTCAGGAGGTCGAAGCAAGCTGGTACTCAAAACCACGACGCTAGGGCGTATGAGAAGGGCCAGCCCCAAGGGAACCTCAGCTCGAAATCAGAAGGCCAGCCAGCCCCAAACCAAAATTGCCATCGGGCCCACCTCCACACCCTAGCCAGCGTAGCCTAGGCAGCTAAGGAAATGAGCACCTCCCAAACCCAAAAAAACCCCAGCAAAAAAAACTGACAACAGAACCACCAAGGATCAAACACAGGTCTAGAGGACAACCGAAAGGGATCCAACAGAGGTCGAAGAGCAAAGTACCATAGGTAGGTGGGCTGGTCCCAACCAGCCAAAAGAAGCAGCAACAGATCAGCTGCAGAAACTCCAGCTCAAATCCAGTCAAAACAAATAACCAACCTCCCCTAAGTCAGCAATAAGTTATGAGCAGAACACACCAGAGAGTCTGCCAAAAAGGAAACCTAGGCCACCCCAAAGGAATCCCTACCATCGGATCCAGACGAAGCAGACCGTTAGCTAGAAGGCTCCACGAATCACCAAAGACCCCACCATAGGTACCCAGCTAGAGATGTAGACAGATCATCATCTAAACCAAAGCAACCAAGCTCCTGAATAGGCATCACACGCCCCGGAGGCAGGGGGAAAGGATAGGAGAAATATAAGCTTGAGCAAGAAAGAACCAAACTGAACTTCCAACGGGAGGTACGAAGGAGTCGTCCAAAGAGACCTTAATACAAAGGTACCCATATAGGCAATCACATATCCAAAGGACAATCGAAAGGGAACTAACAGAGGCCGAAGAGCAAAGTACTAGAGGTAGATGGGCCCCCAGCCAGCCAAAAAAGCAACGACAGATCAGCCCCAAATACTCCAGCTCAAATTCGGCCAAAACTAATAACCAACCTCCCCTAAGTCAGCAATAAGTAATGGGCAGAATAGCACCAGAGAGTCTGGCAAAGAGGAAACCTAGGCCATCCCAAAGGAATCGCTACCACCTGATCCAGACGAAGCAGACCATTAGCTAGAATCCCACTCAACGAACCACCAAAGCCCCCACCATAGGTACCCAGCTAGAGATGCAGGCAGATCCTCCTCAAAACCAAAGCAACCACAGCTCCTCAATAGGCATCACACTCCCCGGAGGCAAGGGAAAAGATAGGAGAAACAAAAGCTCGAGCAAGAAAGAACCAAACTGAACTTCCAACGAGAGGTACGAAGGGATCGTCCAAGGAAACTGCCAATATCCACAACAGTGGGCGGGACCCACATCCCACTCACTATTCAGCCCACATAAGCCCCAACCCCATTACCTAGTGGCGGGAAAAATTGGGGCCCACCATGATGACATGAGCGGGTCCCACCGCACACTATTTTCACAACGAACGCTACTACAGGTCTGTCTCACCAGCCCATAGTTACCCAAATCAACCACTGTTAACTCATTAACCAAAAGGAAAAAGCTGAGGAAAGCCCATGCGCCTGCCTCTTTTTTCGTGGGACCCACCACCCACCATGTACTTCACAAAACCATGGGCCCACGATTTTGTAAAACCAGGAGCTATGCACAGGTCACTCTAGTTAGCGAATTGCAATAAATTGCTGCTATCGCAGGTCTGCTCTGCTACAGAAGGTCTGTCACGTAAACTGCTCCAAACGCGCACCAATCATGGTACCAGCACGTGTAACGTGTTACCTCTTCTTCCTCAGCGAAGTTGTGTAATGAAGAACTCCATTAAAACAACTTCAAAGGATATCTTCATCGCACAAACAACCAGAGACCCATAGGACCTCTTCGACGCACAAGAGATCCATGGAATAAGCTTCAGGCTTCCCTAGAACCGAAACATGGAGCACATAACACCTCTCAAACCCAGATTTAATCACACAAAACTCAATTGTGTAAACCACTTAGCATGGCCATCGTCTTCCACGAAGAGCATAACAAACCCATCGGGAAACACTCAAACAAACATACAAAAGATCATAACATAACCACTGAGCCTGCTTTACCAAACCATAGGCGTACCCGGATAGTTACAAAATCACAAATTTCAACTTGCATCTCCATAAAACTCGGGTAAATATCACAGAAAATAAGAAACATCGAAAAACCGTGAACAAAACAAAAACCTAGATAAGGGTCCAAAATACTTGAACCAGAAACCTGGATCCGCGGCTTCATCAAAAAGCTAATGAGCTTCACCTACTCTGTTAGGAGAAGTAGAACTCTTCAAAACACAAAAAGACATAAGCAAGATCCAGCGCCCAAGCCCTGAGCACTCTCAGATTCCCCCCGCCTTTGCCATGGATGTGATCCGAAACAACTCAGAACATTAGGCCTGCAACGTGTACATTATCCAAAATAGATCCAGCTATGCACGCTAATCTCAACTCCATAGGGTAAGCATCTGGACCAAGGATCACCATGGAAGCCCTTGGGGAGAGCATTCTAGCTCTCCCT
>JAOTRH010452057.1:0-15206 GCA_034768845.1 Heliamphora exappendiculata | reverse complement strand
AAGTTTATCAACTACTGCCTAATGATCCTTTGGTTGTGAGAAGCCATCTTTACCAACTTTAATCCATTCAGTTTGATCATTGGAAGTCTCTACACTAACCTTTCGCACAGAACGGTGGCACTTACTAACATCATCCCCAAAAACCATACAAGTGACGCAGATAGCATGAAGCCCTTCGAATTCGACACGAATAGAGACAATTTCGCCTTCACATCTATTGGAAATCTCATGTTTCAGCGTGTGAGACCTTAACTCATTTTCCTTTTTCGACGCTTTCGGACGCGCGTTACGTATTTTCATTTGAGCATATTTTTACTACTTTTGATGCATGATCAAGCTTAGATATGCATGCGAGGTAGGTTCCCGGGGCCTTAAGCCGTTATAACGCAAATTTTGAAAAAAAATTTAAAAAAAGATATTTTGGAGGCCTATAAATATCAGGAGTTAGATATTTTCAAAAGATATTTTCAAAACCTAACTCTTAAGTTTTTTTCTTTTTTCTCTATGCCTTCTCTCTAAGTTCTCGGGGACCCAGGGTTCGGTTTTTGACGATCAGACTACGGATTCTTGGTACCGGCATCGAGGGCTACTCAACAATCCGATCAGATTTTGATTCCAGCGACGCTCAATTTTGCACGTCGTTCGAGGTATCAAGTTTTTAACTCACCGAGGTAGGATTCTAGACCTGTATGTTTTATAAGGGTGCTAGGTGTAATCGGGTGTATATTTACCGGTCAAATTGCTGTAGATCTGATTTTGTTTCAAGAAAATTGGGTTTTTGTTTAAAAAGACTTTTTTTGTGTTTTCGGTGAATGAAATTTGGTTTTGAAGCTTTTCATTCGGTGATCTTTGGTAGTTTGAGTTCGTGTATGTCCGTGGGAGTTTATTATATGTGGGTTGGTAAGTTTAGGTATGTTTGGAAGCAATATAGTGAGTGTTTGAGAGTTTGGGGGCTTAGAATTCGTCGCAGGGATGTTCTGGAGCATTTGTGCATGCTGAAGGGCGCTCAAGCGCCGAGCGGATGCCTAGCGAGCGCTGCAATCTGGTGGTGAGGCGCTCAAGCGCTCTGCAAGCGTCTAGGGAGCACCGAGTTATTTTTTGGCCTTTTTTTATCATATCTCTCTCATCCGGACTTGAAATTGGGTCATTTTTGTGTTCAAATTGAAGCCCCAGAAGACTTCTTTCCAGTAACACCTCTCCCACCTTAAAATTATTTTTCTAGAAAACGTTATGATCCAAAGAGTGAAAGTATGTCAAGATTTTCAAACCATTTTTCACCCATTTTTGGCCGAATGTTTGGGTAAGGTTGTTGTCCCTCATTGTTGCCCTTTTTAATCAAGTTTCTTGTTTCTTAGGGTATCGTGGGCTTGTGTTGAGCGCGTGTGGGCGTCGAGGGTGTGTGTTGAGCTTGTTTGGGTCTGAGCTGTTGTGTGATGGTGATTCGGTGGTTGGGTTTGGTTTTCGATTGGCGTCCTATGGTATTCAATTGATTATTTTATGAGAATTAGTCAATTCAAAAACCTGTGGATTCCTTTTGGGATTCGATTAGTCATGTGGTGGTTTCGAAAGTCGTGTCGTGGCTTCGGGTGTGTGTTTAGATGCCGTCCTCGTGGGTGACGTGCATGGTGAGACGTGGGTGTGATGTCACGGTTTGAGGTTATATGGCTATATGTGTCCTTATAGCTAGCTTTATGCATTTATAATTGTTTATTTATGCATGGTTTATGTAAGTGATTACATGATTTGATAGCGTTGTGTGTAACAAGGTTTTATGCTTTAAAACTCAGAGTTTTATAAGCATGCGTATATAGGTTCTGAGGAACGGATGCATGCGATGCATGTTGCATGAGTTGCAAGTGTTGTGTGGGTCGCGTGTGTAACATGTGACGTGGTTTGTGATACGTAGTAATAGTACGTGATTTTACGCATTTTAAATCCTAACTAGGTTATGCATAGGTGTATGGGATAAGATAGTAGAACATGTGGTACTGTGAATGTTAGCTCTGGCTAACGGTGCATTCGTTAGGGCTGCGGTCCCTCGGTAAAAGTTCATAAAGGTGTGTCGGTAGGGCTACGGTCCTTCGGTTAAAGTCCGTGAAGGTTAGGGCTGAGGTCCTTCGGTTGAAGTCCGTAAAGGTGTATGGTAGGGCTGAGGTCAGTCGCTCGGTTGAAGTCTGTAAAGGTGTATGGTAGGGCTAAGGTCCTTCGATTAAAGTCTGTAAAGGTGCATTAACGGGGGCTGCGGTCCATCGGTGAAAGTCCGAGAAGGTTCATGGCTTGCATGTACTGCATTATAGGACGGATAAACCAATTTTCAAACTATTTAAAGAGTCGTGTGAATCGCGATCTAAAAACCTTTTTCAACTATTTTCAAGGCTCCTGTGAGTGAGTCAAAACATGGTTTTGTATCCTCGCTTTCCCTTACAAGTGAAATTGTTTTCAAGGCTTGAAAGAGAGTCAAAACCTGCACTTCGATTTCCTAGCATGTTTTGTTTATATTGCATGGTTGTCTAGTTTTTGCTGAGCTTTGGCTCACAGTGTGGGATAAAATATTTTCAAGTATCGATCACGCGCGTTGATTCGGGATTGCTGATTGGGAGTGAAATAGTTATAGTCTTCCTTTTGTTCTGTCTGTCATGTATGCTTATTACATGTTTCTCGGTGTTGGAGCTTTGAAATGTAAGCCGTTTGGCGTTTATATACAATATGTGTATATTTCGTTTGGAGAGTGTATTCTCAGGTTGGTTGTTTGTGGGTGTTTCACGTGACCCAAAGTTTGGGGCATGACAAATTGGTTTCAGAGCTCTGGGTTCGAATACCTATGAGCCGTGGAAAGAGGGTGTATCCTGTGTGAGGTTGATTGCGTGTGCTTGGTTGCATGTGTTTACACGCTTTAATAACATAACGAATCATCATGTTAGATATGTGAATGATGTATGTATGTGAGCATGGGGGTTGAACTGTGGGATTGATTAGTCCTACCTTTGGGCATTTGGATTAACAAACTTGGGAGCCAAGTTAGAAACACGTTTAGACGACGTGATTTCTAGCAGAGAGTCTGAGTAGGTTATCCAAATCGATGGGTCATTCTTGTCAGTTCTCTATGGTATGTGGGGTTTGTTTAGCATGAACCTATGTGGCTATGTGTTAGCATGTTTATATGCTTAATGTTTATGTTCATGCTGTGTGCTGCATCTTATATGGTGTCTTCTTTCATATAGGCGTGATGTCTGCGAGGAGAGAGCGAGACCGTGGTCAAGGCCGTGACCGTGGTGATGGCCAAGGGGATGTTCCTATCCCTGTTGCTAGGGATGCAAATGCTCCCCAACGACCGTGTGAGGCCATAGAGTTGCTACGTGCGATGGTGGTTGCCTTCGGTCAGCGTGGAGGTTGCTAGGGGAGAGAGTAGGATCCAGCAGGATGGTGGAGGTGCTCAATCTCATGGGCATATGGACAAACGCCAGAGGTTGTCTGGTCTGAGTTCATGTTCTGGGGAGTTGCATCAGCATCAGTTTCCTGTATCAGTACCAGTGGTGGCTTCATCTGGGAGGCCAGAGCAGGAGCATAGGGAATTAATTTGCTGTCGGTGCAAACAGCTAGGACATCGTGTGCAAGAGTGTCCGCAGCTGAGGCAGCGCCAGTATCCATGGCTGAGGCATTTCAAAGGTTCTGCCCCAGTTCAGCAACAGTTAAGGGAGCCGCCAATTTGTTTCAGATGTGGCCAGCCTGGACATATCTGCAAGACTTGCCCACAGAGAAAGAGTGCACCGAGTAGGGCAGGCACATTAGAGGGTTCATTTGTACAGGAACAACAGCAGTATCCAGCAGTACAGACTTCCAGGATGGCAGGTGGGAGTGCTTCAGTTTAGATTCTAGGTGGGCAGCCCAGATTGACACAGGGCCGAGTGTATATCCTTGACGCTCCCAGCTTCTTGAGGGCGCCGATTATACCTGATGATGCAGCTAGTTCTTGAGGAAGCAGAGGTACTTTCTGAGTATGTAGGTCTTGGGCCAATTTCTTTATTACATTTGTTTGGGAGTTGATGATGGTTTCCGTGGATGGTGTGCTGTGTGGAGGCAGTAGTTGGTGTGGTTGTGAGGTTGGGGTGACTTGTAAATCCCATGTCTTTGAGATAGGTGGCAATTGTCTAGGATGCCTGACCTTGTTTGACTATATCCTAGAAATGGTTTGGCTGACCATCCCGTGTACCTGTGTTGATTGTGATCACCGAGTTGTTTTCTTGACATTGAGTTGAATTTCGGGGGGGAATTTCCTTTAAGGGGGTAGAGTTGTGAGACCCTGACCCGTTTTATTTTTTCGGCATTTTCAGACGCGCGTTACATGTTTTCATTCGAGCATGTTTTTACTGCTTTTGATGCATGATCGGGTTTAGATATGCATGCGGGGTAGGTTCCCAGGTCCGTGGGCCGTTATGGCGCGAATTTTAAAAAATTTCAAAAAAAGATATTTTGGAGGCCTATAAATATCAGGAGTTAGATATTTTTAAAAGATATTTTCAAAACTTAACTCCTAAGTTTTCTCCATTTTTCTCTCTGCCTTCTCTCTAAGTTCTCGGGGGCCTGGGGCTCGATTTTTGACAATCAGACTACGGATTCTTGGCATCGGCATCGAGGGCTACACAACCATCCGGTTAGATTTTGATTCTGACGAGGGTCAATTTTGCACGTGGTTCGATGTTTCATTTTTTAACTCACCGAGGTAAGATTCTAGACTTATATGTTTTATAAGAGTGCTACGTGTAATCGGGTGTATTTTTACCAGTCGAATTACTATATATCTGATTTTATTTCAAGAAAATCAAATTTTTGTTTAAAAAGATTTTTGTGTGTTTTCGGTGAATGGAATCGGGTTTTGAAGCTTTTTGTTCAGTGATCTTTGGTAGTTTGACTTCGTGTATGTCCGTGGGAGTTTATTATATGTGGGTTGGTAAGTTTATGTGTGTTTGAAAGCATTATAGTGAGTGTTTGAGAGTTTGGTGGCCTAGAATTCGTCACAGGGACGTTCTGGAGCATTTGTGCACGTTGAAGGGTGCTCAAGTGCTGAGCAGGCGCCTAGCGAGCACTACATTCTGGTGGTGAGGCACTCAAGCGCCGGGTCCGCAGTGCTATTTTTGGCCTTTTTCTTTTGATCATATCTCCCTCATGTAGACTCAAAATTGGGTCATATTTGTGTTCAAATTAAAGCCTCGAAATTCTTCTTTCCAATGAAACCTCTCTCACCTTAAAATTCTTTTTGTAAAAAAAGTTATGATCAAAAGAGTGAAAGTAGAACATGTGGTTCTGTGAATGTTAGCTCTGGCTGACGGTGCATTCGACGGGGCTACGGTTCCTCAGTGAAAGTCTGTAAAGGTGTGTCGGTAGGGCTACGGTCCTTCGGTTAAAGTCTGTGAAGGTTAGGGCTGAGGTCCTTCGGTTGAAGTCCATAAAGGTGTATGGTAGGGATGAGGTCCTTCGGTTGAAGTCCGTGAAGGTGCATTAATGGGGCCTACAGTCCATCGGTGATAGTCTGAGAAGGTTCATGGCTTGCATGTACTGCATTATGGGACGGATAGACCAAATTTCAAACTGTTTTAAGAGTCGTGTGAATCACAATCTAAAAACATTTTTCAACTGTTTTCAAGGCTCCTGTGAGTATGTCAAAACATGGTTTGTATCCTCGCTTTCCCTTGCATGTGAAATTGTTTTCAAGGCTTGAAAAAGAGTCAAAACCTACACTTCAATTTTCTAGCTTGTTTTGTTTATATTGCATGCATGTCTAGTTTCTGCTGAGCTTTGGCTCACGGTATTAGATAAAATATTTTTAGTTATCAATCACGCGCGCTGATTGGGAGCGGAAGAGTTATAGTATTCCTTTTGTTTCTATCTGTCATGTATGCTTATTACATGTTTCTCGGCATTAGAGCCTTGTAATGTAAGCCATTTGGCGTTTATATACAATGCATGTATGTTTCATTTTGAGAGTGTATTCTCGAGTTAGTTGTTTGTGGGTGTTTCACGTGATCCAAAATTTGGGGCGTGACAAATTGGTATCAGAGCTCTGGGTTCGAATACCTATGAGCCGTGGGAAGAGGGTGTATGCTGTGTGAGGTTGATTGCGTGTGCCTGGTTGCATGTGTTTACACGCTTTAATAACATGAAGAGTCAGCGTGTTAGATATGTGAATGATGTGTGTTTGTGAGCATAGGGGTTGAACTATGGGATTGATTAGTCCTGTCTTTGGGCATTTGGATTAACAAACTTGGGAGCCAAGTTAGAAACGCGTTTAGCTGACGTGATTTTTAGCAGGAAATCTGAGTAGGTTATCTAGATGGACGGGTCATTCTTGTCGGTTCTCCCCGGTATGTGGGGTCTGTTTAGCATGAACCTATGTGGTTATATGTTAGCATGTTTATATGCTTAATGTTTATGTTCATACTGTGTGCTGCATCTTATATGGTGTCTTCTTTCATATAGGCGTGATGTCTACGATGAGAGAGCGAGGCCGTGGCCGTGGTGCTGGCCAAGGGGATGTTCCTATCCCTAATGCTGGGGAATCAAATGCTCCCCAAGGACCGTGTGAGGTCACAGAGTTGCTGCGTGCGATGGTGGTTGCCTTCGGTCAGCTAGTGGAGGTTGCTAGGGGAGAGAGTAGGATCCAGCAGGATGGTTGAGGTGCTCAATGTCATGGGCATATGGACAAACACCAGAGGTTATCTGGTTCGAGTTCATGTTCTGGGGAATCGCATCAGCAGCAGTTTCCTATATCAGTACCAGTGGTGGCTTCATCTGGGAGGCTGGAGCATGAGCATAGGGAATTTATTTTCTATCGGTGCGAACAGCTAGGACATCGTGTGCGAGAGTGTCCGCAGCCGAGGCAGCGCCAGTATCCATGGCTGAGGCAGTTCAAGGGTTCTGCCCTAGTCCTGCAACATAGGAGGTTGTCGCCAATTTGTTTCAGATGTTGCTAGCCTGGACATATCCATAGGACCTGCCCGCAGAGAGAGAGTGCACCGAGCAGGGCAGGCACATCAGAGGGTTCGTTTGTGCAGGATAAACAGCAGTATCCAGCAGTACAGACTTTCAGGATGGCAGGTGGGAGTGCTTCAGTTCAAATTCTAGGTGGGCAGCCCAGATTGACACAGGGCCGAGTGTATATCCTTGACGCTCCCAGCTCCTTGAGGGCGCCGATCGTACCTGATGATGCAGCTAGTTCTTGAGGGAGCATAGGTACTTTCTAAGTATGTAGGTCTTGGGTCAGTTTCGTTATTGCATCTGTTTGGGAGTTGATGATGGTTTTCGTTGATGGTGTGCTGTGTGGAGGCAGTCGTTGGTGTGGTTGTCTGGTTGGGGTGAGTTGTGGATCCCATATCTTTGAGATAGTTGGCTATTGTCTGAGATGCCAGACCTTGTTTAACTATATCCTAGAAATGGTTTGGCTGATCATCTCGTGTACCTGTGTTGATTGTGATCACCAGGTTGTTTCCTTGACCTTGAGTTGAATTTCGGGGGCGAAATTCTTTTAAGGGGGTAAAGTTGTGAGACCCTGACCTGTTTGCTTTCTTCGGCATTTTCGGACGCGCGTTACATATTTTCGTTCGAGCATGCTTTTACTTCTTTTGATGCATGATCGGGCTTAGATATGCATGCGGGGTAAGTTCCCGAGGCCGTAGGCCGTTGTGGCGCGAATTTCAAAAAAATTAGGAGTTAGATATTTTTAAAATATATTTTCAAAACTTAACTCCTGAGTTTTTTCTTTTTGTCTCTCTGTCTTCTCTCTAAGTTCTCGGGGGACCGGGGCTTGATTTTCGACGATCAGGCTACGGATTCTTAGTATCGGCATCGAGGGCTACGCAACCATCCGGTCAGATTTTAATTTCGGCGAGGCTCGATTTTTCACATGATTTGATGCGTCGAGTTTTTAACTCACCGGGGTAGGATTCTAGACCTGTATGTTTTACAAGGGTGCTACGTGTAATCAATTGTATTTTTACCGCTCGGATTGCTGTAGATCTAATTTTGTTTCAAGAAAATCAGGTTTTTGTTTAAAAAGACTTTTTGTGTGTTTTCAGTGAATAGAAGCAGGTTTTGAAGCTTTTCGTTCGGTGATCTTTGGTAGTTTATTATATGTGGGTTGGTAAGTTTGTGTGTGTTTAGAAGCATTATAGTGAGTGTTTGAGAGTTTGGGGGCTTAGAATTCGTCACAGGGACGTTCTGGAGCGTCTGTGCACGCTGAAGAGAGCTCAAGCGCTGAGCGGGTGCCTAGCGACTGCTGCATTATGGTGGCGAGGTGCTCAAGCACTCTGCTAGCGCCTAGCGAGCACCGGGTCAGTAGGGTTATTTTTTGGTCTTTTTCTTTTGATCATATCTCCTTTATTCGGGCTCAGAATTGGGTCTTTTTTGTATTCAAATTGAAGCCCCATAAGTCTTCTTTCCAATGACACCCCTCCCACCTTAAAATTCGTTTTGTAGAAAAAGTTATGATCAAGAGAGTGAAGGTATGTCAAGATTTTCAAACCGTTTTTCACCCATTTTTTGGCCGAATGTTTGGGTAAGGTTGTTGTTCATCCTTGTTGCCCCTTTTAATCAAGTTTCTTGTTTCTTGGGGCATCGTGGGCTTGTGTTGAGCGCGTGTGGGCGTCGAGGGTGTGTGTTGAGCTTGTTTGGGTCCGGGCTATTGTGTGATGGTGATTCGGTGGTTGGGTTTGGTTTTTGATTGGCGTCTTATGGTATTCAATTGATTAATTTATAGGAATTAGTCGATTCAAATACCTGTGGATTCCTTTTTGGGTTCGATTGGTCGTGTGGTGGTTTCAAAATTCGTGTCGTTGCTTCGGGTGTGTGTTTAGATGCCGTCCTCATGGGTAACGTGCATGGTGAGACGTGGGTGTGATGTCATGGTTTGAGGTCATATGGCTATGTGTGTGCTTATAGCAAGCTTTATGCATTTATAATTGTTTATTTATGCATAGTTAATGTAAGTGGATTACATGATTTGATAGCGTTGTGTGTAACGAGATTTTATGCTTTAAAACTCATAGTTTTATAGGCCTGCGTATATGGGTTCTGAGGAACGGATGCTTGTGATGCATGTTGCATGAGTTGCAAGTGTTATGTGGGTCGGGTGTGTACCATGTGACGTGGTTTATGATACGTAGTGATAGTAAGTGATTTTATGCATTTTAAATCCTAATTAAGATAGTAGAACATGTGGTTCTGTGAATGTTAGCTCTGGCTGACGGTGCATTCGATAGGGCTGTGGTCCCTCGGTGAAAGTCCATAAAGGAGTGTCAGTAGGGCTACGGTCCTTCGGTTAAAGTCTGTGAAGGTTAGGGCTGAGGTCCTTCGGTTGAAGTCCGTAAAGGTGTATGGTAGGGCTGAGGTTCTTCAGTTTAAGTCCAAAAAGGTGTATTAACGGGGGCTGCGGTCCATCGATGAATGTTCGAGAAGGTTCATGGATTACATGTACTATATTATGGGACGGATAGACCAATTTTCAAACTGTTTTAAGAGTCTTGTAAATCGCGATTTAAAAACCTTTTTCAACTGTTTTCAAGGCTCCTGTGAGTGAGTCAAAACATGGTTTGTATCCTCGCTTTCCCTTGCATGTGAAATTGTTTTCAAGGCTTGAAAGAGAGTCAAAACCTACACTTCGATTTCCTAGCATGTTTTGTTTATATTGCATGCTTGTCTAGTTTCTGCTGAGTTTTAGCTCTCGGTGTGGGATAAAATATTTTCAGGTATCGATCACGCGCGCTGATTCGGGGTTGCTGATTGGGAGCGGAAGAGTTATAGTCTTTCTTTTGTTTCTGTTTGTCATGTATGCTTATTGCATGTTTCTCAGCGTTGAAGCCTTGTAATGTAAGCCGTTTGGCGTTTATATACAATGCATGTATGTTTCATTTTGAGAGTGTATTCTCGGGTTGGTTGTTTGTGAGTGTTTCACGTGACCTGAAGTTTGGAGCGTGACATAGGAGTTTTGATGCATCAATTTCAGTACAGACTCTAGCATAGGAACTACGTTGTTTCAAGTCAGTAGCTCAATCCAAGAACAGAGGCACACCTAGTACCCTAGCAATTCTACTTAAACACTGTGCATTCCAAAATTCCAAAGGCAAGTCATGGAGCTTGACCCAAACTGGAATCTTAGACATTTCCTCCATTTTTTAAGGATAGTGAGTTTTCCCGAAAGGTGCCACGGCCCTCTATCAAGAATGCTTTCCATAGCTTCCATGCTATTGAACTTAAAGAAATAAAAACCCTTATCGTTACCATATACTTCTGTCAAGCCGTCCTGGTTCCATAAGGTTCTTGTCGTTACCCTAACCAAAGCAAACGGCATGGTGGCCTCCAAGAAGTAGCCCACTAAGCAGGGCTCCCATTCTTCAGAATCAACCAAGTCCCCTCCAATAGCCACAAAATCTCCAGTTTCATAGTTGGGGCATGAATTATGATTAATTATATATATGTAAAAAAAATTCAGGTTATTACAATCTACTCCCCTAAAAAAAATTTCGTCCTCGAAATTGAAGTGGTACCTTTCAAATAGTTGAGGGTAGTTGGCTTGCCTGCCATCCTCTTGCTCCCAGGTCGATTCTTTTATTTTTCGATGCCTCCATAAAACGCGTACGAGTGGGATAGTTTTTTCTCTTAGAATCTTTTCTCTTTTGTCTAGTATTTCAATCGATTTTTCTTCGAACGTAGTGTCTTTTTCCAATTGGAGTTCCTCCCAATTCAGCACATGAGATGAATGGGCTACATACTTTCGGAGTAATGAGACATGGAACACGTTGTGTATTTGTGCTAGTTGTGGGGGTAGAGCTAAACGGTATGCGACTTCTTCCATTTTCTGTAGAATTTCAAATGGATCAATGAATCGAGGGGATAGCTTTCCCTTTTTTCCAAAGTGGACAATTCCTCTTCACCCTCTTCGAGGTTAAATCTTTTTTTTTGAATAATTAACTGTGACATAAAAGAAAAGAGAAAAAATACATGTTTACAAGGGGCAGCATGACCCCAGGCCTTACAAAACCCAGAACACTAGCAAAACAAAAATCAAATCCCAAAGATGCAACAAAAACCCGACTTTAGGCTAAGCCATAACCAAAACAAAAAACTAAAACAAACAAAAAAACCTGAAGCCACAAAATAGCAATTTTAAGGGGGCACACAAATGCCACACCTGGGCCAAATAAGCCAAAAGAACAGAAAAAAATCACTTCAGCGGCAACTAAAAAGGATGAGCCACCAAAGACCATATTGCCAAAATTAAACTACAAAACAGGAGAAATAAACCACCAATCTATGAAGAGCAGTAACAAACTTACTCTAAAACCCATGAGATAAGCAGCACTAACTGAACTTGGGAGTTCACAAAATCCAACAAGTTGACCCGAAACAACATAAACAGGCCCTTCACCCAAAACAGACACAACACACACACACATCCCTTACATTAGCCGTAAAGGGAAAGCTATAAACACAAACACAAAGAAACTAAAAAAAGTTTTAAAAAAAACAAAAATAGGATCTCCCTACAAGGCTGCTATGAACAAAACCCTCATAGCTAGGAATCAAAATTATGAGAGGCGTCATTACATCAAGCTCCCACCCGACTCTTCTTCCGGCGAAGGGAAGCCAGCACACGAGACCTGAAACAAAAAGAAACAAGAAAGTGAAGACAATATATACACACGCACCCAGATGAAACAGGAACCTAACTACACATTAGAAAATTCGGCTCTCTAAAGGAGGGGTAACTAATCTCACAAAATTCCATAACAGTGTATAACTCAAAACTCTAAAAAAAGAGAAAACAAATCTCACAAAAGCTCCACTAGAAATGAGGCTGCACAATGAAACAAACAACAGTTCAAAGAGATTAGTAAATTTCTCCCCACTCTCGCTCAGGTATATAGGAATGGTGTATCTCTCAAACACTCGGAAGAACCGAAAGAAAACCCAAAAACTCACAGCTCCTTGGAAACTCCACTTAATCTGCACAATATCAAACTATAAGTAATAACAAAATATAACCATACTACCTTTTTTTGGTAATTAAATATAACATAAAAAAAAGAGAAAAATTACATGTTTTCAAGGGACATACCCCAGGGAATTACATCAATAACCAAACAGAACAAATAACAACAAAAGCCACATGACCCAACGCACAAACCGCGAGGGGGAAATACACCAAAACCCCGGAGGGAAGAGCTACCAACCTGCGGGACCAAAAGGTCGTTTCTTCTTTTTCTTACCACTAGACTGCTTAGCCTGCTTACTCTCTCCATCAACCAGAGTCCCCAAAATCTTATCCTCACTATTTTTCTTTTCCTTTTTCTTACACACAAGCACACTGAAGGAGTTTGAAATAAGAGTTATATTTGCTTCTTGCTCCCTGTCACCCATCTCTGCTGAATTTGAAAATTCCAAAGCTGCATCTACCCCTTGCTCCCTATTGCCCACCTCGATTGCCGATGTAAATTCCACTGTAGGTGCATCATCTCGGGGACCCTCTACCCCATCTAAAACAACCGGCGAGGCCAAGACTTTCTCAGTTCTAGTTCTCTCCACTCGGACCGGAGGGCTAGAAGTCCCAGTGCCCAGTTTATCAAGGGTGATAATTCTTCAATTCCCAACTTGAATCCACTCACCAGGGCCATCTTTCCCGTTACCGACTTCAAACCATTTAGCTTGAACCTTAGGAGTCTCTACACTTGCCTTTTGCACAGACTGCATAGTAAGTTTACACTTACTATTATCGTGACCGAAAACATGACAATTTGAACATATGTCAGGAAGACCTTGAAATTCCACACGAATAGTAACAGATTCACCTTCACATCTAATGAGGATCTCATGATTCAAAGGAGTAGCCGCATCAATCTCAACACAAACTCGAGCATAGAAAATACGAAGCTTAGATTCCGTAGCCCGATCCAAGAACAAAGGCACACCCAAAACACTAGCAATTCTGCTTATGCACTACGCATTCCAAAATTCTAATGGAAAATCATGGAGTTTGACCCACGCCGGGATCTAAGCCATGGCCTCCTTAGATAAACATAGACAACATCTCCATTGTTTAAGGACAAGGAGTTTACCCGAGAAATGCCAAGGACCCCTTTCTAACACACTTTCCATAGCCTCCCTATTTTGAAACTTAAAGAAGTAAAAACTTTTATCATTACCAAAAACATCAGTTAACCCGAATTGAAACCATAAGGTCTTAGCTGTTGCCTTGACAAAAGCAAAGGCCAGATTTACATCCAGGAAATAACCTACAAGGCATGCTTCCCACTCCTTATCATCAATAAATTCACTACTAATATCAACATAAGCTTCATGCTCTGGATTCCTTACTTCAATATACTTAAGGCAGGAGCTAGAGAGGCTACGATTTGTCAACAAAGATGCCTAATTTTTAGCCTAAGCCGAGCTAGGCTTTTTATCAAGCACAGCATGTGCAGAATTCTGCCCTTCTCCCACATGTTCAATGTCTAAATTGGAATAACCAAATCCACTAGCCAGACGAGCTCTGCCATACAGGGTACCTCGTCTACGAAAACCTCCACGGTTCCCTGGCATGGTACGAGGAGCAACAACACCAGAACATGAATCAAAAAATCCATACCTGGTATTGGAACAGTATCCCCTATCGCTGTGTGATCGCCATGGAAGCTACCCAATTTAGCCTCAATGTCTGCTATACGCCCCGTGCTGAAAGGTAGTTCAATGCCTCAATAGCAACTCTTTCAAAATAATTGTTTGCCTCAACTGAAACAGAGCTAGATGAAGCATCAATACCATCGCCAACCAGACTGAATGTGCCGTCGGGTACTTGAGATTTTGCCCCAGCTAACTCCCAGACCGGCTCTAATACTTGGTCCCGAGCTTGAGGAGCTACCCTAGGCCGAAATTCTTAAGCGGGAGATGAACCCCCTGAACTTGAGATACCCATCGCATCGTCCCTTTGACCAAGCCGTAAAGGGGTCCTAACCTCCTGGTTCTTCATTAAAACCCTAGCGTGAGAGGGAACCCTAAACTTAAAAACAGCCGACACACCACCCTTCCCCTGGTTTTGAGTAGCAGGAACCCCATAGATTTTTGCCACTTCGGCACTCATGGACTGCGTCTGAGAGATCTTCATAGAGTTCACATGGATACGATCCTTGTTCGATTGAATTCGCTGCTTAGTAATCATCTCACTAAGCACTAAACCCTTACCTAGATCCTGATTCGGAGCAATACAAGAATAATCAGTCTTCATCTTCAGTGTTAGAGAAGAACCCTAGCACGAAGTGAAATCGCACCTTCACTCTCACCGAAATTCGCAGCTAGTTACTGTAGCACTCGATCTTTCATCACCAAGTCATATAGCCTCACCTGTAACCATACTACCATTGGAATTCCATAGAGATAGTATACCCATAAAGTTCTTGCCAGCCAGTCACTGTACCAAGAGAGAAAGGAATTAGTCATAAGAATCAAAAATTTTATTTAAGAGACTCCATTCCGCTTGAATAACCAAATTAGGAGTAGATCTAGGGAAATTACGTCTAATAGAACATCTCCCCTGAATAAGGTCACATATCTCTCTAAAAACAAAACTCCAGTCATGCTTCACATCACGAAACTTACGAGAATTATGCTTTCTCCAGATGCTGTAAACAGATGCAGACAAAGCTAACTTCCTAATCATCGAAAGCAAGGACTGACCCCTCACCCTAGTGGAAAACCTGGTCCACCAATCATACCAGGAGGACTCTGACCAATCCAACCCACATTTTCTAAGAATTCCCAACCAAACTTGGCGAGAGAAAGGACAATTAAAAAAGAGGTGATCATGAGTTTCCAAGCTACCAGAGAAAAGGCTACATTGGGAGTTACAGGGCAGGCTGAACATCCTAATCCGATCACCAGTATTAAGATGATCCCTCACCGCAACCCAAAAAATAAAACTAACCCTATGTATATGATATTTGAACCAAACCAAATTACACCAAGCAGGCCGAGTCTTATGAATGCGGATTTCCTCCTATAAGGCCCCAATGGTAAATTTACCAATATTGAGGAGCCACTGAATACTATCTTTCTTACTCGCATCGGGGGCAAAATTTACCTCCCTATCCAGCTCCATCAAATCAATCGAGACAGCCGACGGCCATTTCCAGTTATTACCATCAACAATGACATTCACTCTAGCC